>JZKD02S1591645.1:135901-148206 GCA_000966675.3 Picea glauca | reverse complement strand
TGTTGATCTTTAAGACACGTGGCAACAGAGAAAAAAATCCAGAGGTATAACACTTTGGAAGAATTATGTGGAGTTGAGTCAAGAATTCCCAAAGAGTCGGGAGTTGGAGTGAATCTCGACTCTCCGTTGGAAAGGAAACGTGGAGCGTGGATCTGAGCTTCATTATTTCAGGGTTTGAAGGACTTAAGTTTCATTGGGGTGAGAATACCCCGAGGTTCGAAGGCCAGAGCTCATCCGGGCCATCCAAAGCAGTGGAAACATGGTAGATGATTAGACCCTCTGTTAGTTCGGAGGTTCGGGAGAACAACATATTGGAGCAGCTAGAACTACCAAAGCTCATAGTCCCGAAGTTATCTGGGCTGTCCATTGGGAAATAAAGGCAACGATAGATTAGGAGGTCCGGAGGATAAATACTTCAGAAGAGTAGAAGGAAGAGAATTTCAATCTCTTCGGAGTCCCGAAGTCCGGAGCAGATCCGGCTTGTTGATCACATGAGGACACGTGACAACAGATCCAGAGGTCCGACACTCCGGAAGAAACATAGTGTAGAGATGTTTTGAAGACTTGCGGAGGCCCGAAGCCTTGAAGTTAATCCCAACCGTCCGTTGGAGAGGACGCGTGGTGCAAGATCCCGCAGTCCAGGGACTTGACACTTCGACAAATTTTCTTTGTTGTGTAGACAAGGAAAAAAATCTATGAAGTTCCGAAAGGCATCCTAGCCATTGATCTAGGAGGGGACATGTGGAGGAATGATAAGTCATTCAATGTTTCGGCGTTGGGAGATATAAAGTGTTGTGTTGTTTGACAACCAAAGGAAATTGCTGAAGCTCGAAGGGAATTGATTTGGACCATCCATTTGATCGAAGCTTATGGACCATCGATCTGAGACTCGACGAAAGTGCTTTTTGGCAATCCGAGGAAGTTGTGGAAAAAGGGTGTTGTGAAGAAACCAATGAAGCCTGCAAATACATAATTTGGGCCATCGATATCGGAGCTCATTATGGACCATTGATCTAGTCGCTCAGTGTTCGACAGTTTGCAGAATTTTTCTTGAGAGATAAGAGGGATAGAAAAGTCCCGAAGTCTCGAAACTTTCAAGATTTGAAGCTTTGGCCCACAGATTTAGCCCTCGGTCTCCAGGGAGGATTTGTAAGCACTCGGTGACTCCCGAAAGGGAAATTTACATTCGAGAAGAGGTTTTTTTAGGACCTGTGCATTAATATTTGGGCTTCGAGGGAGCTTGCAAGCTAATTTAAGCTCCCGACTAGAATGATCCTAGACCGGGAGGTTGCGCAGACCCTGTGAGAGGGTGGGGTCTACATCAAGTGGTATCAGAGCTTGATTTTATCTGCAGGTAGCAAGCGAGTGAGGAAAGTTTTGGTTTGATACCATCAAGTGGTATTAGAGCCTGATTTATGTTTGTAGACAACAAACAAAGGAGGAGAAAGCATGGTGTGATGCTCTGTGAAGGTTTTTTTCAAGGTGTGCAACAAACAACAGAAAGCCAGGTGGGTTGAGCCAGGATAACCAGTCACATTCTTGAAAGTAGAGGTGAAATATGGATGCTGAAGGCCATAAGAAAAAATCTCAAGGAGGCAACCAACAAATGAGAAAAAAACATAATAACAAAGAGCTTGAGGAGATGAGAACAAATATCAACAGGTTAATGCTGAATATGCAACAGGAAGCACAAGGAAGCTGGAGGTATGAGTGACCCTTGAGGAGAAAAATAAAGTGGCCTATCCAACAACTGATTTCCAGAGGGAAAAATCAAAATTTGAGGAGGTGGTTGAGGCATGATGAAACCCTCAGTGCCACAGGGGAAGATATGGTTTACAATTGTGAACCATAGGTTGGAGAAAGCCTCAGTGATGAAGAGGAGAGACCAAATTAATATCTCATAAACTGCGAGGTGGGGAGAGGTGATAATGAAAATTGCTAGGAGGGAAATGAAACAAAATCAATTGAAGATATCATAGACTATCAGGAGGGAAGAGATGAAGGTTCAGATTTCCAGAAGAGAAATAGAGAGATATGAAGAAGAGATCTCATATACTTCCTTGAGGGAAGAAGTGAACTTTCAGATTTCCAGGAGGGCAATGGTATGGGATCAATAAAAGATATCATAGACTGCTAGGAGAGCAGGTAAAAAAAATCCAATTTCCAGGTGGGCAAGGATAATGAACTGAGACTGTTTGTGAGTCACATGAACTCAGAGGAGAGGAGTTCATATCAATAAGAAGTACTGACAGAGGAGGAGGATCAGAGGTACATTTTGATCATTGGAGGAATCAACATATTCTTACCAAGCAACTCAGTAGAGGCCAATGCACATGATGAAAGTGTAGTAGAGGAGAGACAACTAGCCAATATTGTCATAGAGGAGCAAGAGCATACATTGACATCTTCCCATGAGATGAAAGGAGAAGAGGAGCATTCAACAAAATTGCTCAATTTTTTTTATCCAGGGAGATGAACAAGAGATGATTGCAGAAATTGAGCCTGCAACTGAGGAGAGAGAAACATACAACATGGAATTTGCTGATCTGTATGAGGAGTTGGAGTCCCTGACAGAAAATAAACTATTAGAGGAGATAGTGGAGTGGCAAGATAATGCCACAAGAGATGAAGTCAACATGGGAGATCAATATGATTTTCCCATTGATCTATGTGAATAATTGGAAGCCCTAGAGGGAAGGATAATGGTGTAGAGTCAACACATCCAATAAGTTAAGTTGGAATTGGATGATGAAGAGGAGTTGCAACAGAGTAGACTGTAAAGGATGAGTCAGCCAATGGACCAGCTGGACATGCTAATAGAAGAAATAAGGAGGTTGATGCTGTAAGAAATGTTAATTTTTCAAAATCCCAACCCAGTTTCAGTCTCACTGAATTTTCAGCCAAATTTCAATGCTAAACTCAGTTTCAACACTGTTTTAGCATATGTTACAGCCTTGTGTTTCAGCATATACTCACAACGGTGTTTTAGCATATGACTCAGCACTGTGTTTCAACATATACTACAACCTGGTGTTTCAACATATACTCACAGCGATGTTTCAGCATATGACTCAGCACTGTGTTTCAACATATACTACAACCTGGTGTTTCAGCATATACTACAGCCTGGTGTTTCAGCAGATGCTACAACCTGGTGTTTCAGCATATACTACAGCCTGGTGTTTCAGCATATAAAAACTTAACAGAAAATAAATTTCAGAACTGAAACATGAGGATTTTGAACATCGTTTTCAATGCAGAAATAAAATATCAGCAATATGCAAAACTCAGAAAATATAGACACAAAGATATTCGGTCTAACTTCGACTCTGGAAAAACCCACAAGGGGAAAACCAGTGAGAGAGGGATTTGTATTATTTATGATCTTTTGAGAAATTCTTTTACAACATATTCATCTTCAGATATTTACACAAACTTATCTGGACATTCCTGTAGCTTTTCTCCTCGATTTCTGAACCAGAAATCCGTACAACTGTATGGCAATTAATGTTGTACGGACTATCACAAAATTCGTGCCAAAACTCTGCTAAGACTCAATTTATGTGCCACTGAATGTTACTCGACAACCTTGGAATGCATGCCAATACTCCCAGAAATTGAAGCTGCTGTCTCTTTTCTTCAGCTCGACCTCTCTCTTGCTCTCTCTTGTTCTCTCAACAAGAATGCTTCAACTTCTCTTGCTCTTGGCATCTCACCAAGATTCTCTTGCTCTTTCAACAAGACTGTTGCTGCATCTTCTTCTCTTGGGATCTCACTAAGAGCCTCTTGGCATCTCACCAAGATTTCTCCAACTTCTTTTTTCTCTTGCTCTTGGCATCTCACCAAGAGCCTCTTGGCCTCTCACCAAGAGTTCTCCTGCTTCTTACCCAAGAATGGGTGCACCCACTTGCCTTAATCAACCTCATGAGGGAAGGTGAGGAGTTTTCTAATCTAACAGCTGAGATTATATTAGATGGGTGGCTAAGATTTGGTGTCTCTTCACTCACCCTCACTTTAATCATAAAGTTATCTTTTAATTTGCATCTCACAAATTAATTTGACTAAGACCCACATTCGACAATTTCTCCCCTTAGGCGCCTAGGGAAGAGAAACACTTGCCTTGGTAATTCATTTTAATTAAAAATTTAACAAGAAACAAAGGAGAAATTCAACAACAAGAGGAAGATAATTAGAGAATAACCCACAGAAGTAGCAAGGAAACAAAAATAGAAGCATACATAAAGAGGAGAAGATGGACAAATCCAAATTCAGATTTGGGATCCTAGAGGATCTCAACCTCAGCAGTAGGGGAGCCATGAGAAGGAGCTCATGATTTTGTCAACGCAGGAGTATGATGCAGGAGCATCGCTCCACCTCATCAGCGTCAGCAAAGCAGTGCATCAACACACAATGAGGAACATGTTCCAAGGAAAGAGAGGTGCCAACCCTTTCATTTTGAACCCAATTTAAAGTTTCTAATGCAATTAAATGTAATTTAAGTATGTGAGGCTTAAGGAAAACTGAGCCCATGTATTTGTACATGTCGAGTTATTTTAATAGATAGGGTCACCTTTAATGGCTGGCAGTAGGAGGGATATAAATATGATTCAGACTAAATGCCCATTGAATGTAATTCAATGCGAGTAGGTAGCTGGAGGGAAGGATTGAGGAGCCCCTCTTTTTTAAAAGATATTTGGTTTTCAATATTCATTAGGTATATGAGTTGATGAGTGAGAGAGAGAGAGATCATGAGAGGAGATGAAGTGCTGAAGACTGTGTAGCAGTCCAACCTTTGTAAATCTTGTACAAAAGAATTTAGATATAATACAAAATAATTTTTTCCTGCGTATGAGGTGTATGTGTCTTTATGTCTGATGATTGGTTATTTTCTAAATGTTCTCTATATTTATTTATGTATGCTATAGATGTATGCAAGTAGGTTACATTTGTAGGTTCAGATATATTTCTCTATCTGTAGATTTATGAGTAGTTTTGGGCTCTCAGGCTGGTGCAAGGAGTGCACACCAGAGTATTGAAACTCTGTGAAGCCAGTGCCATGAGCTCACTTGAAATCTGTGTGAGTTCAGAGAGAAGAGAATGTAAGGTGGGCACACCAGAACCATTCTAAAGCTCACAAGAAGTAGTACCAGGGAAGGCCTATTAGAGTTACTGAACACTCTGATAGCTAGTTGGAGGAGAAGGAAGACCAGAGTTACTGAACACTCTGGAGAAAATTTATGCAAGAAGTGCAAGGAGTGCACCAGTGAGCCTGAAGAGTTCAGGACTCAGGAGAACACTTGCATAAGGAGTGCACTGGGAAAACACTTATATAGGTGTTGAGAAAGTCTCAGAAGAGACAAGTGAAAGGAGTGCACAGGAAGACTTTTGGAAAAATTCTTAAGTCCGAGTCTTTTATAAAATTAGAGTGAATAAAGTCAGCACACTACCAAAGTGTTGGTCAAGCTGAGGAGGATGAGTGGAGAGTGCCAGGAAGGTACAAGAATTACTTTGAATGAACAAAGGGCCAAGACACTTAGAGATTCGAGAAATCCAAAGCTCAAGAGAGATAGCACAATGGTGCACAGAGTCCCTGCCTGGAGGGAAGAAAGACAAAAACAATCCTAGTCTCAGACTGTCGGAGAAGCGCAGAACATGCACAAGTGAACTTGTTTTAAGTTCAAAGGTTAGGAGGTACAATGCCATTTGAGGATAATCAGTTATAATCCAGCCAAGGGATCAAAGGCTAGAACCTTTGCAGTGATTAAGAAAATCCTTCATTGGAAGGTGAAGTGCATAGAGGGAGAAGCTACAGGAGATGTCGATATTGGCAGGGGGAGTATATCTAGACCATTAGATCATAGTCTAGGCAGGAGGAAGAGCACACGAAGGAGAAGATATCCTAGTCGTAATATCTGAGTGCAGGTGATAGAAATCATTCGAATAAGGTAAGTTGCTCGAGGTTTAACCCCCTGTACCCTTTTGAACTTTGCAAGTTTGGAGGATCTGCTTGTTTAAATAGAAGAAAATTTGAGATCTATTTGGGAGGATCCAGGATCTTTTATCACCCTTGGATCTGGAGAAGTAGCGTGGGGTTTAACCCTGTAAGTCCTTGAGAGTTTGAACACCCAAAGAAGTTGTGAGTCAAGGTTAAAGAAGGATTTATCGAGGAGCGAGAATCAATGAATGAGATACATTCAAGAGTTTACAAGAGAGAGAATAACCGTTATATCTGGAGGATTTGCATGAGGTTTAATTGATGAAGTCCTTTAGACTATGCGTATTTGGAGGATTCAACGCTTGGAGAAGTCAGGACCCCCCTGAAGTCCCAAAGGCCGGAGTGAATCCTGACCGTTGATCTTGAAGACACATGGAAGAAGATCCAGAAATATGGAGGTCTAACACTCTAGAAGAATTATATGCAGTTGAGTTAAGAACTCCTGAAGAGCCAGAAGCTAGAGTGAATCTCGATCGCCTGTTGGAAAGGACACATGGAGCGTGGATCTAAGCTCCATTAGTTTGAGGTTCAAAGGACTTAAGTTTTGTTGGGGCGAGAATACCCATAGGCCCAAAGGATGGAGCTCATCTGGGCTGTCCAAAGTAGTGGACATGTGGCAGATGATTAGACCCTCAATCAGTTTGGAGGTTCAAGAGAACAATAGGTTGGAGCATCTAGGACTCCTGAAGCTCAGAGTCCCGAAGTCATCTGGGGCGTCCATTGGGAAAGACATGCGGCGACAAATTAGGAGTTCTGAAGGATAAATACTTTGGAAGAGTAGAAGGAAGAGAAGGTCAATCTCTTCGGAGTCCTGAAGTCTAGAGTAGATCTGGATCGTTGATCACAAGAGGACACACGACAATAGATTCATAGGTCCAAAGGTCCAACACTCTGGAAGAAACATAGTGCATAGTTTTTATGGAGACTCATGGAGGCTCGAAGCCTCAGAGTTAATCCCAACTGTCTGTTGCAGAGGACGCGTGGCACAAGATCCCACAGTCCAAGGACTTGACACTTCAACAACTTTGCGTTGTTGTGTAGAAAAGGAAAAAAATCGCTGAAGTCCCGAAAGGCATCCTAGCTGTTGATCTAGGAGGGGACATGTGGAGGTAGGATAAGTCGTTCGACATTTCGACGTCGAGAGATATAAAGTGTAGTGTTGTTTGATGACAAAAGATAATCATCGAAGCCTGAAGGGAATTGATATGGACCATCCATTTGATCGAAGATTGTGGACCGTCGATCTGAGACTCGATGAAAGTGCTTTTCAATGATCCAAGGAATTTGTGGAGAAAGGGCATTGTGAAGAAATCGTCGAAGCCCGAAAATATATAATTTGGGTCGTCAATCTCGGAGCTCATTGTGGACTATTGATCTATCCTCTTAGTTTTCGAATGTTCGTGGAATTTTTCTTTGGATATAAGAGGGATAGAAAAGTCCCGAAGTCTTGAAAATTTCGATATTTGAAGATTTGGCCCACAATTTTGGCCCTCGGTCTCCGGGGATGCTTTTTAAGCGCTCGGGGACTCTCAAAAAGGAAATTTAGATTCGAGAAGAGGTTTTTTTAGGACATGTGCATTAATATTTGGGCTTGGAGGGATCATGTGAGCTAATTTCAGCTCCCGACTAGAACAATCCTAGACTGAGAGGTCAGGTGGACCCTGTGAGAGGGTGGGCCTGCATCAACATTCAATTATATGAATGCATTGTCAACACAAGCATGCATCCACACATTGTAATCAAACCTATTTCCCAACATTCATAGATGCATGATCACAACTTGTACATTTACATACTCTACTTTTACACATTCACTTAATGCATCCTTGCATTCATTCAAGAACACCATAATTCCAACTCATGCAATCTACTATGAGAAGCTGGAGAGTTTAGATAATGACTTGACACATCATCCAACCATCTCCCCAAAACTTGTTTAGTCATATAGACACCTTCCTCTTTATTCCAAAAAAAATACAAAAAAAACGCCCTTTCTTTTCAAAACAATCCCTTAAGCATATTATAAGGCCTTTCTTTTCTCTTTTCAATAGTCCCCTAGGAAACCCTTCTTCCTCTTTAGTGTTCTCTGTCTTGGAAACAAGGTTTCAGGTCCAAATATTGACACAAGTAGGGAGTCCATGGGATACATGTGTAGCACTATAGTCTTTCCAAATGATCTAGATTGTATAGAGAATGAATTGAAACACACACACATAAATATAATGGAGAGCACAATAATATAGTGAAAACCCAACTTCTATTAATGAATAAAATAACAGAATATTGTAGAACACAAATTGTCTAGAATGGTGGTAGTTTATCTCTAAAAAGAGAGATATGGTGGCTACGCTCATTCATAAAAAGATAATACAAGAGGCTGAAAGGATGGCCTTTTAACATAAACTAATAACCCTAAAGGTCCAAAACCCTAAACCTAGGAGGTGAAGCACCAAAAGGTGTTTTGAAATACAAAAAGACATTTTCAAGTGTTAGTTTCTACATCAACTTTTTGGGAACATAACTTTCTCATAGAATCTCTATTTGGTGTGCATAATAGCTTGCTGGAAAGCTCTAACCAATGAAAACGATAAAACAATATGGTCTGGATTTTCCGATAGTAAATCCATACAAATTTAGATTGACAATGCTTGTCTAAAAGGCTTGTTAAGGGACTCAAAATGGACCTGGAAGTTTAGGACCCGGAAATCCCAGAAAATCATAACAAAACTGCATAGATGGAGAACCACGTTGATTTTGTGGAAGTGGTGGGTGGCCACTGATATATAGTTGGATAATACTCCACCCTTAGGTAGAAATGGTCCCCATTGCATCAAATTCCCATAGTAGATGGTGAAACTTCTGTCGAATTTGAATCTGGGTGAGCCATTTGCCTTGCTGAAGAAGCTTTCCTTCTATGACAACCCGATAGAGTTGTATGTTTTGTTGGTGGGTGCCCTTCATTTTGGTGTCCATGATCTGCTCCATTATATATTTCTCAAGGTAGTCAGTATTGAGTTATGCATGAGACAATTTTTCATCCACCTTTGAGGTGTCGAGCAGAGGTGGGAGATATGGTTGAAGCAACTCCACATTAAATACTGGGTGTAAGCCAAGGAAAGGAGAAATAATCAAATCAAAATCATTTTCACCCACAACATTTATGATGGTGTAAGATCCATATCAGAGTGGTCTGATCTTCTTGTGGGGATCCATGAGGTGCTCTTTCTGCAAATGCAACCATATATTTTCACAAACCTGAAACTTGTGTGAAATCCGGTGTTGGTCATGTCACTGCTTATACTTGGCATTGGATTTCTGCAATATATCATGAACCTGTTGTTCAAGGTGCTGGATCTGATAAAAAAATTTGGTTCCTCAGACTGCCTCAACTTGAGTGTGAGAGGACTTTGTCGATGAATATGGAATGGGAAGAGATACATCAATGGAGGCCAATGGATGGATCCTGAAGCATACTAAAAAGGGGTTTTGGCCAATAAATTTGTGGAGGGATATCTTATAGCTATGCTAAATATATGGAAAGTTCTCATCCCATGTACATGGTGTAAAAATGGCCATGGTGTACATGGTGTAAGATGGTCTAAAATGACCATCTTAGAGAATTGATCGAAGACCACAAAGACATAATTGTGTCCATTCTTGGTGGAGGGAAAATCTTCCATGTAATCCATGGAAACTGACTCCTAGGGATTGTATAGGATAGGGAGAGGATAGGGAGAGGAGTGTAAAACCCTTGATTCTTAATGGATGGTTTGGAAATGGCATAGGTAGTGCATGACCTAATATACTAGCCGATGTCTCGTCGAAGATTTGGCTAGTAGAAATACTTATAAAGTCATAATATTTTATTTTCCACAGCGAAGTGCCCTGCCACCTGATTGTAATGTGCCTCCCAGATTAGCTTTGCATGCTTGCTTGAAGGAATGAAAAGATGGCCCATATAGCACAAAAGCACATCCTAGATGTGGAAGTCTGGGACTTGTTTCCCTACACTCAATGTCTGATAAGTAGAAGCAAATTCAGAGTCACTGTTATACAATTATGGCCACCTAAAGGTCTTGTTCCCACAAGAGTTAATAACCGTGGTTAGTGCCACAATCGAGGGCTGATTGAGGAAGTCTGTAACATGGTTCACGCTGCTCTTATTGTATTTAATGTTCAATTGGAATTGTTGCAAGTATGTGGACCACTTCTGATGGTGGTGATTTTGCAACTTTCCTTATGTTTTCATGAATTGCAAAGGCTTGTGATCAATGTTGATGATTGTTTCCTTTCCCAGAATATAATGCTTCCATTTTCTACATGCTTGCACAATGGAATACATCTCCTTGTCATAGGTGGGATATCTATGAACACCATTAGATAGCGTCTCACTATGATAGGCCACTGGATGTCCCTACTAGGTAAGTACTACACCGATAGCATAGTCAAAGGCATCTGTCACAATATCGAATGACTGTTGCAGGTCTAGTGATGCAAGGACTGGTGCAGAGAAGATGTGGTGTTTGAGATCTTGGAATGCTTTCTAATGTGATTCAAACCATGAAAAATTGGCTTTAGGTCCACCTTTGGTCACTTGACATAGGGGCCAAGTGATATGAGAGAACCCCGACACAAACCTACGATAGAAGTTGGCAAGGCCCAAGAAGCTACAAAGCTATGTCATAGTTGTTAGGGCCGACCAATTTCGAATGACTTGGATCTTGGATGGGTCCACATGCACCCCATGTTCATCCATGATGTATCCCAAGCATTGGATTCTTTGCATGCGAAATGAGTATTTATCCAGATTGGTGTATAACTTATGTTGCCGTAGAGTGCTCAAGACCTGTTGAATGTGTTGCAAATGTTCTTCCTAGGTTCAATTGAAGATGAGGATTTCAACAAAATATACGACTGCACAATATTTTGTTAATGGCCATGGGATATCATCCATCATTCTCATGAACGTTACTAGAGCATTAGTCAAGCCAAAAAGCATCAATAACCACACAAAATGCCTTATTTATATTTTAAGACTGTCTTTCATACAACAATTTTTTTCTATTTGAACCTAGTGGTATCATGATTTCAGATCAATCTTGATAAAGAAATTGGCACCCTTGAGCTGGTCAAGAAGATCGTCAATCTAGGGGATGGGGTATTGGTTCTTGACAATGATTTTGTTCATGGATCTATAACCAATATTGATTCTCCATGTCCCATTCCTCTTCTGTACGAACACAATCAATCTTCCACAAGGTGAGGATCTTGGTCGAATGTGGCCCTTTTGGACGAGCTCATAATTTGACCCTTTATTTCCTTAGTCTCTATAAGGGAGTGTCTATATATGGGACCATTGAGTAAGGGAGACCTAGGTATGAAGTCAATGGGATGTTTGAATTGGCAATGTAGAGGTACCCCTATAGGTGAGGCGAAGATGTATCTATATTCCTCTACCACCTTGTCCACCTACTTCTACTATGTAGAGAGACCCTGTCCTGAAGATGTGGTGGTCGTAGTGATATTTTGCTCACCTTCTAATAAAAAAATGAAGAGTACAAACTTTGAAGACTATGAGATTACCTTTCAAAACTATTTTTCTGAGATCAATGAAATTGCAGCAGTTGGAACTAGCTCTAGTACCTTGTAGGACCGACATGCCAAGGTAACAATGGTACTATGAGGCCAAGATTTGTAAACAACATGAAGTTTCCACATGTATGGATGTCCTAAAATCACATCACAAAATTGAATTGGGGAAACATCACATAGTACCTCATTTTTGATTGGATTACTGCCATAGGATATGAAACATTGCTAGTTGACACAAAGGTCTCGTCCTTGGCTCAACCAATCAATGGTGAATGGTTGGGGGTGTGGCATTATCAACAAATTCAATATTTTGATAATCTCAATTGAGATAAAGTTATTATGGATTTCTCTATCGAAAATAAAATGTAGTGGGGTCCCTTTCATCCACATATGAGGATGGAAGAGATGCCCCCTCTCCTCAAGCTCCTCTAACTCGTGTGGTTGGATATTTGTAGTTGCAATGATAACATTGGTTCTGCATTGATAATCCGCTTTCCTTTATCCTTTTTTGAATTAGAGTCCGATTCATAGTTCATCTCTTTGTTGGAAATATTGTTGTCATTGATGTCAAAGACAAGGGGAGACTACATATGTCCAAGATAAAGATTGCAAGATGGAGATTGTTGGAAATATTGTTTTTATTTTTATTTTTGTTGCTTAGTTTGGATACCCTATCTTTGAAGGAAATTTTACTCTAAATACCTAGCTCAAATGGGAG
>JZKD02S1591645.1:93095-135891 GCA_000966675.3 Picea glauca | reverse complement strand
TTTTATCAAAAGTATAGTTGCACCAAGATCAATCACTCAAAGTATACACATGAAGTGCATCATCAAATGGAATCAAAACAATTCATACACATGAAGTGCATCATCAAATGGCATCATGCATCATCAAATGACATCAAAAAAATTCATAGACATGAAGTGCATCATCAAATGACATCAAAACAATTCATACACATGAAGTGAATCATCAAAACAAAATTCATACACATAAAGTGAATCATCAAAACAAAATTATAGTTGCACCAAGATCAATCACTCAAGGCAGGAAAATTCATACACATGAAGTGCATCATCAAATGGCATCAAAGGTTCACCAAGATCAATCACTCAAGGCAGGAAAATAATCATCAAAACAAAATTATAATTGCACCAAGATCAATCACTCAAGGCAGGAAAATAATCATCAAAACAAAATTATAATTGCACCAAGATCAATCACTCAAGGCAGGAAAACTCATAGACATGAAGTACATCATCAAATGGCATCAAAGGTTCACCAAGATCAATCACTCAAGGCAGGAAAATTCATAGACATGAAGTACATCAAATGGCATCAAAGGTTCACCAAGATCAGTCACTCAAGGCAGGAAAATAATCATCAAAACAAAATGATCAATCACTCAAGGCAGGAAAATAATCATCAAAACAAAATGATCAATCACTCAAGGTAGGAAAATTCATAGACATGAAGTACATCATCAAATGACATCAAAGGTTCACCAAGATCAATCACTCAAGGCAGGAAAATTCATAGACATGAAGTACATCAAATAGTATCAAAGGTTTACCAAGATCAGTCACTCAAGGCAGGAAAATAATCATCAAAACAAAATTATAGTTGCACCAAGATCAATCACTCAATAATCATCAAAACAAAATTATAGTTGCACCAAGATCAATCACTCAATAATCATAGTTGCACCAAGATCAATCACTCAATAATCATCAAAACAAAATCATAGTTGCACCAAGATCAATCACTCAATAATCATCAAAACAAAATTATAGTTGCACCAAGATCAATCACTCAATAATCATAGTTGCACCAAGATCAATCACTCAATAATCATCAAAACAAAATTATAGTTGCACCAAGATCAATCACTCAATAATCATCAAAATTATAGTTGCACCAAGATCAATCACTCAATAATCATCAAAATTATAGTTGCACCAAGATCAATCACTCAAGGCAGGAAAAAAATTATAGTTGCACCAAGATCAATCACTCAAGACAGGAAAAAAATTATAGTTGCACCAAGATCAATCACTCAAGGCAGGAAAATTCATATACATGAAGTGCATCATCAAATGGCATCAAAGTTTCTTTGTAATTTTTATTATAAATATTGAGCACGCGGCCCCTTCTCGAAAAATCGCATGATGGGATCCATATTGTATTACACATCTAGATATTGTAAAAGTCTTTCTGTATATAAACACCATTTTTCTTGTTTACTCAGCCAATGTGGGGTAAATCCCTGAGACAAATTAAAAGGCGCCAACAACGAGGGCGGAGGTGTAGCCCGGATGGTAAGTGGACGAGCTGGTTCCGGGCCGTACTAGACGCCCCCGGTTCGAACCTCAACTAAACGCTCTCAAAGTCCGTGCCCCAGGCTGGTCGGGCCAGGTTTATAGTGGTAGCATGAAAATGTTGTGAAGGTTGATGTTAGTCCTCCATTTGTGTTTCTTCCAAAAGTAAAGGCCTTGCTACGCTCCGATTTTGAAATTGCCAACACAGAATTGTTGGCAAGTGATCGTTTTAATACAGTTCCAAGGTTCGACATTCACAAATTTTAAATAACTCAAAATTTATGTGGCTAGTGCCATGAGAAGTGTTCCGAGAAGGGGCCTGTTTCGAGAATGGTCGTTTAAATTATTATTGGACTTTGGCAGTGCTCGGGAAATACTTCTTATAGAATTCCTTTGGCTAAGCTGCCACTCTATGAAGAGTGTATCTTAAATTCACCCAAGATTTTTCCCTGGCCTATAATATTGTTTCTATGACATAGTTGGAATATCTTAAATTCACCCAAGATTTTTCCCTGCCCTATAATATTGGTGTATATAATATTGTTTCTATGACAGAGTTGGAATCAATGGAGAAGCATGCACCCAAAATTGTTCAAAGACATCACAGAAACATGATAAATATGAAGAGCAGTTCGAGAAGACCTGAAATCATGATAGATGGTCTTTTAGGAATTTTGTCTGGACAGGACAGGTCTGTTTCTAGCCTTTTATTTGTATCAACTGCTTGCTGCAGCTTCAACAACCATGAAATTGGTTTGTGGAAAGAGTATCCTCCAAATGTTGCATTGTCGGAATAGTCGATGTCTCCATTTTCAGTCTCATACACTGTAAGATGGACATGAATAATGCATCCGTGCTAGAGCGCATTTAGAGTTTCGAAGTGTATTATTCACAATAAAATATACAGGATCACAAAAGAAGAATGATAAGAGCAGCATCAGTCTTCATTGTTGCAACAACAACATCTTCAGCAGAACACAACAAAACAACAAAGGGTCAGAGTGGAAGAAAAATGAAGCTTCAATCTTCTTTAGAAGTAAAAAATAGCTCTGGAACTGGCAATACTCCTTGTCTTTCATGAAATTCAGTACCTTCAATTCCTTCAGCTCATACACCTGGAGATGTGATGTCAATGGCTGGTACTTTATAGTGTAATAACAGTGCTAATAATCTGTTGATGTATGGATCAGACAGGACTGGCAAACTTGCTTCTCCATCAAATCATCTGGTGGACATTAAGCATTTAGGTGAGGACTGTTCTATGGATGAAAATGTAGAAGCTCATATCTTTCTCATAGCATCAAATTTTGAAAACAAAGAAAAACAGAGCTTGCGCTGCACAAGTCCTGAAGGTGCAAATCCGCAATGTTTCCAAATTAGCATCCGATTGCTTTCTTGCTGGAGCAAATACATCAAGTCGATATGTAGATTCAATTACCTAGTTGTTTTGGCATTTGCCAATGAATTTTGAAGTTGTTAAGATGTAATAAATGCAGTAAAACCTGAAAACTGTTTTCTAGCGGAGTGTGCTAACTTGGGTAATCTTTCCTCGGGCAGGTTTTTCATTGGTTTGTTTTTAAATTTCAACAAATTTAGAATTTTATTCGATTTTTTTAACATAGGCAAAATTTTTGGGTGAAATTCTAAAATGTATGAAATTTTGATCATGAGAAACTTAAACTACTCCTTAAAAATTTGGCTTAATTCAAACCTATTTTTTTTCCCAAAAACAAATCTGTTTGCTCTCCCGAATTAACCTATTGCTCTCCCGAATTAACCTACTCCTTTTTTTAGCAGTCAGTTTTGGAGCTATTCCTGCTTTCATGTAACTATTATCTATGATTAGGTAATGAGTGGGATTCGAATCCCTTAGATGGGAAAGAGATTTTGGCTATATATTTTGTAATAAAAAATAAAAAATGTATGAGGGGTTGGACTTTGCAAAGAAAAGAGATTTTCTGTGCTTGTATCTTTCTACGGAGTATAATGAGAAAATCAATGCAGAAGTACAGATCTGTTTGTCGATCTTTACTCAGTTTGTGCTTTCTTTTGTTTATGTATTTTTCTTGAGTTTTTATTTTTCGTTTTTATTTCTTCAGTATTTGAATGAGGATATAATTCATCCATTATTAGGTGCTTTGTTTCATTGTATTTAAATATTTTTACTGCTTCCCTTTAAAGTTGCATTTAGAATTCACCCATAATTAGATGTTTCAAATGTAGGATTGTTAATTTTCTTTTTTATCATCATAGTGAAACCAGAGTAATATTTGAGAAAAGATTGATTATTTTACCTCTGTTTTTGAGCTTTTCAAACACTAGACATTATTGGTAGTTTTCACTAATATTCAATCTTTGACTCCATTGTCTAACGGTCTTCTTTTTAAGCTTGTTCAACCAACTTTTTTAAAAACCCAACCTTACCTTTTATAAATTTGGCCATTGAACTTCATTCCAAGTTGTTACGCAGTAACAATGAGTAGTAGACTTGCAGAGAGCCCCCTCATTCCAAGTTGTTACGCAGTAACAATGAGTAGTAGACTTGCAGAGAGCCCCCTCTCTGACTGAAAGAGCCAACTTTCAGTCAAAAGTTTGGTATGAAATGGTTACCTCTGGGATTGTCTAATACAACCTAGGAAAATCATGGAGTGATAACAGGAACTTTATGAAATTTATGAGCTTATCTTTGCCTCCATAACTCGCTTAAAGCATTAATACCAAACCTCAGGGAAGATTTTTGTCAAACAGTTGTCCTACGACTATAAATTCCATTATTCTCACTTTGATTTCATCTTTATCATTGAATGCTCTATCCCATAATATCCCCAACACTACAACATGAACTCATATACCATATTGTAATGTACCCATCTCGCTCTGTCACCACATTTAAGGAGGAGGAGAATATTTTGTTGTCTTTTTATATTTGCTTAACCATTATAAAGATTCATTAATTTTATCCTTTTCGAATCATTCACGGATACATGTATCAAAGGCCACAAGTAGCCATATTTCAAAATCGAATTTGCCTTAAATTAAAGGTTTAACGATTGGGCCATTGACTCGTCGAAAATACACATCTATCCCCTTTGAAATATCCGTCCCACTGGCAAACCCAAACCATCGGGGCCTTTGGAAACTTCCACCTAAATTCCATCATGCTTCTTTTGAACATCATCACATTATATTTGAACCAAAGATCATTTGGACTCATCCTTCAAAGGAAACACATACATGCCTAGACATTGAGACATACTTGAACATCATACACCATGTACCCCAAATCTCATGAAACACCTTGAAACATGGTGTAATCACTTTTGGAGTAACCCAAAAAACTGACTGTCCCTATTTACGAGGAAAGTGTTTTCACCAACATTTGTCGACTCCCTTTGTAGCTCCACCAAACTTGTCATCTGTAAATATATACCTATTGTACTCTTGGAATCAACTACTATCTCCTAAAAGTGAATTACAAACTATCCAACATATAATTTTATGATAACATATTGAATCTTCAAAGAATGCTAGCGACCTATGAATATGAAAAACAATAACCCTAAATCATAAGTGACCTACCAATCTTCGACATCCCTCAAGTCAATATCACGAGTCAAAATATCTAGACAACACTTCATGAGCCATTTAGGCTATCCTACAAATACAATAATATCTCCATATAATACCAAGACAAGTGGATCATATCTATCAAAATCACAAAGATAGAATTTTGCACAAGTCAACTCATCGATCTTGAAATACTAAGATCATGGTGTATTAAAAACCCATGCAGGTCTATCAACAACCTATGGACATAGAAATCCATTTCAAGCAACTCAAATTCTCCAGTAACTATGACAACCTAAACTAGGTTAATTCTCTCATCGTGAGATAATCCTGAAGCAAGCATAACATAACAATCAACTACCGTTGTACTAGAAAATCCAACAACCCTATGCGTATACTCTACAATAATCCCATAAATTTCAATTGTGGAATCAATCTTAGTATCATCCTCCATCAATGTATCACACATATCCTCCCGAAGACAGCTGGAAGGAACACAAATGGAAAAAACAATGGAATATGAATAGAATATATCCTAAGAGGTATACTCACCCACATTGAAGATCTAGGTGCTCCTACATGCTCTCAAGCCTCCTTAAAACTAGAAGGCTCATCCAACCTCTCACTGGAATGTACAAGTTCCACCAGATCAATAAGTTCCTTGTAGATTATGTTGTTCTAGAGTCTGTACTTAAGGCTAGGAAGTATAGAGTTTAGGCATCCAGAAAAGGGTAAAAGATAAGGGAAGGAGCAAACAACTGGAAGAGAAACTATAGTTGATTTATAAGTTGTCTGTGTCTAACTTCCACTTGTTCTTGAGTGGTTATGTCTCGTTCAATGGATGCCCACGAACGTTCGAGTTCGACTTGGGTGGTTGCAGTTCTTAGAATAATGTCAAAGAGGTTTAAGGCGATGTTGGTTTTGTCTGAGAAGCCGGGTTCTATGTGAGGTTGCCTTGCAACAGGGACAATCATTTAAGGAACAAATATTTAAGAGGCTGTTGTTTTTAAGTTGCTAATTCAATTTTTTGATTTATACGAGAGAAAAAATCTCGTGAGACAAATTAGTAGTTTAACAAATTGAAGGCCGTTTTCCATAACTGAGTTAAAAATTTGGAACCATGTATGAAGCGAAAGAAAAACATAGAGCTGTTAGACAATGTGAGGCATCATTTCGAGAGGAATCTCACGCTGTAACAAAAGAAGAAAAAGAAGAGAAACACTTTAATGAAGCGTAAAATATAGCGATCTAAGTAATCCACAGGTCTTGTACCTGCTAATAGCCAATACAGACGAAAAGCTGCAAATGATTAGATAACTAAAACATGATTGCCACAGTAGAGGTTGTACCAAATTGGAGTCAAAGCATTAATCAAAGATGCATATAAAAATGTCATGAAACATGAAATAACAGAAGAAAGCACATAACTCAATCTTGACGCAATATGGAGTCTTCAATTCGTTTTGTATTAATTCCTGGCGATGGAAAAATTTCTCTATTACAATCTGCCCCAAAAGAAAAAGCCCCTTCGTGCTCCTTCCAAATGTATATTTGAACAAAACTTCTAAACATTTAGGATTCCAATCGTTCTAGAAACTTGTCAGTTACAAATGAAAAGGTGGAGCGTTTCATCTCCTCATCTTTTGTCTTCATGAGGGCGGAGCGCCTTCCTTTTTCTGCTCTTTTGGCCCCAGAAATAGAACAGGTTGACATCTGTCATTATTTAGCACTAGAAGCCTGCCCCTTCGCCTGCTCAATGCAATTGACACACCTTTCAACCAACTGGGCTATCAACCTGGAAGGCTCTGCCTGGTTGCTTGCCTCAAAGGTGTAAAAAATCTTTGCCAACTATGGCAATCTTTTCCCCACTTGTCGTTCTTCCGTGATGATAGACCATAATTGTAAACTTGGTTGTACTAGCCATTTGTCCACTTGGACCATATCAACCTGGCTTATCTAGGATATCTCATCTTTCTCCTTTTCCACATTTTCTTTGATGTCTAGCAGGTGTTTATCTATATTGATTTTGCCCAGCATCCCAACACTGCCTTCCTTATCAAGGTCTAACAAACTTTTATTTATCAAGGATAATGTTTCTTCACAAGAGTTCCTCACCTCTTGAGCTCTACCCTTGCTTTTAGATATATTCTTCTCCCAAACCTTTAGTAAGATGTTCCCTCTGTTTTTTTTTGTGATGGATAATTTGGAGACGCTGACCATCTCTACCTTCGCCGTGGCTATAACAACATCCTGGAAAGCGACCCGAGCTGCCCCAACTTCTCTTTCTCTCAAAGAAATATTTTCTAACACTTGATCTATCGTCTGAAAGTGGTTCTGAATGGTTCCCACTTTTACAAGCAAGTCTTGTTGAGATGTTATTACCTTCTATCGGATTTCGGTATCTTGGGATATGAATATTTTTATGTCTAAAACCTGATTCTCGGCAACATCCAACTTCGACTGTAATTGTATTATTTGTTGCTCCTCCTAGATAACCCGCGTTTGAATTGTTTGCACCGCCTGGCACACCCACTCAAGGTCAGATCTAAGTTTCTCGATCTCCTGCAGATCGACTATTCTGGCTTACTCGAGGCTTTTGCTCACCTCATCCCTGACGTTTGCTTCCATCGTAGCCACCCTAGCTTCCAACGTACCGATTAGGAGGTTCTTTCGTTTCAACTGTGCCATCAAGGTTCCGACGGAGTACTGGTTAGTTGTAGCATAAGCCCCCAGTGTTCTTGCTATCTCGTTGACGAATTCTTCCTCCCCTATGACCTTTCCTTCTGTCAAGATCTTAAATTTTTTAGCCACTGCACCCACTTTTTGATACGATTCTTGCTTTACTACAGCCTTCCTTTTTCTATCAAAGAAAAATTCATTAGAGGGTAATTCTTCTACAGAAATGGGTGTTAGTTATTCACTAAAAATCCATCCCGCATCGGGGTTCCCCTTTGTGAACTGTAAGGGTGTGATAGAAGCAATGGGACTGCCGATTTCATTGAATGATTGTTTTGGGGTAGCATCCATGGCTGTCTTATTTGGTATGAGAGATAGTGAGTCACCCAAACCTTGTGAGGGTATCTCTGTTTGACTTTGGACCTGCTTGCCCGACATACCCTTTTCTGGGTTTCCTTCCTATTGATATGGGATTTTGTCTCCTCGTTCTGTGGTTCCAGCCTCCCCTGTTTCTTCTTGGTTCTTCTCCTTGTTAGGACTCGAGTCTTTTGAACCTTTGGCTTATGTCTACTGTGTAACCGAAAGCTTTGGGATTTCACCCTGCAAAACCTGGGGGAGACAACTCCGCCAGTGCTCCTGGAATTTAAGGAAGTTGGCCATATCTTCGGGTGGCAGGGCTTGAATCCGACTTAGGACTTCAGAGTAGGACCTCACTCCCTGAAAGATTTCATCACGAGGTGAATCCTCGTGTTCGTATCTTTTCAGGCCACAACTCACCAGGTGATTGCTCACAACCTTATTAGGGTCATGCTTCTTAAACTCAATATCCACTAGTTTCATTTCTTCTAAGGTTGTAGCCTTGGCTTTGGCATGGCCAAAATATAACAAGGAATATGCACCAATGTAAATGGGGAAGGGTGGCCATACCTTTTTTGATACTCCTTTAAGCTCTTTGCTTATTCCACCGAGTACAGTCTGTCTGGCGATCTCGCGAAACAATAGATTATCTGGCAAGAATAGCGGTAGAGCATATGGGGGAACAGAGGTGACAAAGACCTGATATATGAAAATTACGCCTCTATATACCAATCTGTCACGCTACTCAGGTTGGCTGTGATGTTATCCGAAATCCTAGGAGGCGGCTGGCCGAAGATGGCAACATGCACTGGTACCATTACCCAGTTGAAGATCTCGTAGATGAATTCTTTGGCTTTATCCTCCCAAAGTTTTGAGTGGTAGACATGAATAGGCTTTGTATTAGATGGAGCCCAGCTCCAATTCATTAGTGGGAAGGGTGTCATGAAGCAAATGGCGTCCATGATGTAAGCAGACATAAAGAACGAAGCTTCTTTCTTACTCGCCCTCTGCGCTCAATATTTGGTAATTCGACTGGTTAGACTGTCAGACAACAATTTGGTCCAGTCGAAGGAGAAACCCTCAGCAACTGTATGAATAAGCGATACCTATGGGAGGAAAAAGTGAGTAGTGTCCTCCTTCCCATACAGCCTACAGGCCATCATCGCTATATACTTGAATTGTGGCTCTAAGGAAGAGATTGAATAAATTCCATGAGTATCAGCCCTGAATTTCGTGGGGTGTGAGACCCAATCTTTGATTAGATCGGATAAAATTTTTGTACACTGCTCGCACTCCTTCTTCTTGAAACCCTCTAGGAATTCAACATTGTGAGTGAGGTTCAACGTGGGTGACAATTTATACATTGCCTGTAAATGCTCTAGTCTGAAAATCCCAATCGTCACCTTTTGTTCGCTGATAATCTTCCTGGTCGGGATGTCCACATGGTCCAGCGCCCACCTGATCATATCACAATAGGGAAGAAGCTGAGGCCTCGCCGCTATTTTGTGCATCTCTGCTTGAGCTACTATTTTGTATTTGGTTGACAAGTCATCCTTCTCGTTGTTGCTAGAATCATCCAAACAGTTTACCGACTCAGATTGCAGCATGTTGGAAACGTATGACCATGTTTTGACATAATCAATACTTCGGGGCGAGGTATCGGAAACAACATCTGAACCCTGACCTGAACTCTTGGTAGCTGCCTTGGGCGCTTTTTGTGGAGCCATGATAGAGAAACCTGCAACTAGATATCTTGTCGAAAATATTGAAAACACAAACATAAGTTATCCTGGTGAAATGGCTCTATGCGCAAATAGAAATGAAAACTGAAATAATGAAAGAAAAAACTCTTTGTCTCGATCATTTAAGCCCGTGCATGTCCTTGCCAACATAACGATCAAATCATTTAATAGAAAGATTTAGAAGTAAAACGAGATCTTACCATCCGTCACCTCATTGCAATTCAAATAATTGCCATTATAAATGCTTGACGATTCGTAACATGGAAAAACCCAGAAACATTCAAAACTTCATATGTAAACTGTGTGTGTTAATGTTTGTTTAGGGCGTTAATTAATTTGTCTTAGCTCTTTTAATTTAGTGCACTTTAGTTGCTAATCCCCTTTTCGACATTCGCCACATCGGGTGTTTTCTCTTCTAGCCACTGAACCCTAAAAACCCGAAATCGCGATGTTGCGATTTAGTTGATTATTTGTGATTTGACTTAAGCCTTTAATTAATCCATGCTTAATTAAAAAATATCGTGACTTTGTGGATCGGAGTTACCAAGGTGCTGCCCTTTGGGGAAACAATCGCTGAGTCGCGAAATCACGATAGTGATTAACTAGGGTTTAAAGTGATTTATTCTTGATACTAACCTGGGTAACTTTAACACAATTTCGGGACTTTGCAAGTCAGAGGTTTGAGAAACGTTCAACGTGTAACTCCCGAGAGTGAGGGTACGAGGTACTAAAAAATGATAATCCCCGCTTAGTCATTTAGTAATGGTGATTAGAATTAAAAAATTTTCTCCATTTCACATGTCGGGATACTGCGACTTTAGTGGGTAGAAACGCGAATCAAACGAAGTCCCGAAATCCAACCTTTTGGGCTTAAGTATAACATTTCACCTATTTAGAGAAGGGTGGCTCCAACATAGGCTCCAACTAGGGATCTCATCTCCTTGCAGGATGAGAAGGACAACAGACCAAGTGCCTATATTGGGTAAATGGAGTCATCAGTTTGCTTCTGTGAAACTTCGTTTGGAAAGGGGGTATAGAGGGAACTTTGAGGTTTCGACTTTAATTCCGAAAACTTTCAAAACTCGACACGCTTTATAAACTCAGCTACAGTTCATTCGGTAACTTTCCCTTTCTCGAGACTGAATTCGAGGCTGCTTAAGACGGTCCAAACCATCTTAGGAAATTCAACAGATCTTGTAGGTTTTAGCTTGCACTAAAATGAGGTAAATTCCATGCTTTTAATCGGGGAGACCTGTGTGAACTCGAGCTATGGATCCAGTTTCGAAAAAGCTAATTACCAGAGTGTAGTATAATTTAAGTATGACAGCCTTACAAATATCTTAGATATTTCTTCACTGCCAACGAGCTTGTTCAATACCCCGATGAAGTTATCTGGTTCCCTTTATTGAATTTCCTTTCACCACTCCAAACTATAATTTTGCATTTAAATACCAAACCTCAGGGAAGATTTTTGTCAAACTGTTGTCCTACGACTATAAATTTCATTATTCTCACTTTGATTTCATCTTTATCATTGAATGCTCTATCCCATAATATCCCCAACACTACAACATGAACTCATATACCATATTGTAATGTACCCATCTCGCTCTGTCACCACATTTAAGGAGGAGGAGAATATTTTGTTGTCTTTTTATATTTGCTTAACCATTATAAAGATTCATTAATTTTATCCTTTTCGAATCATTCACGGATACATGTATCAAAGGCCACAAGTAGCCATATTTCAAAATCGAATTTGCCTTAAATTAAAGGTTTAACGATTGGGCCATTGACTCGTCGAAAATACACATCTATCCCCTTTGAAATATCCGTCCCACTGGCAAACCCAAACCATCGGGGCCTTTGGAAACTTCCACCTAAATTCCATCATGCTTCTTTTGAACATCATCACATTATATTTGAACCAAAGATCATTTGGACTCATCCTTCAAAGGAAACACATACATGCCCAGACATTGGGACATACTTGAACATCATACACCATGTACCCCAAATCTCATGAAACACCTTGAAACATGGTGTAATCACTTTTGGAGTAACCCAAAAAACTGACTTTCCCTATTTACGAGGAAAGTGTTTTCACCAACACCTGTCGACTCCCTTTGTAGCTCCACCAAACTTGTCATCCGTAAATATATACCTATTGTAGTCTTGGAATCAACTACTATCTCCTAAAAGTGAATTACAAACCATCCAACATACAATTTTATGATAACATATTGAATCTTCAAAGAATGCTAGCGACCTATGAATATGAAAAAACATAACCCTAAATCATAAGTGACCTACCAATCTCCGACGTCCCTCAACTCAATATCACGAGTCAAAATATCTAGACAACACTTCATGAGCCATTTAGGCTATCCTACAAATACAATAATATCTCCATATAAGACCAAGACAAGTGGATCATATCTATCAAAATCACAAAGATAGAAATTTGCACAAGTCAATTCATCGATCTTGAAATACTAAGATCATGGTGTATGTAAAAACCCATGCAGGTCTATCAACAACCTATGGACATAGAAATCCATTTCAAGCAACTCAAATGCTCCAGTAACTATGACAACCTAAACTAGGTTAATTCTCTCATCGTGAGATAATCCTGAAGTAAGCATAACATAACAATCAACTATCGTTGTACTAGAAAATCCAACAACCCTATGCATATACTCTACAATAATCCCATAAATTTCAATTGTGGAATCAATCTTAGTATCATCCTCCATCAATGTATCACACATATCCTCCCGAAGACAGCTGGAAGGAACACCCATGGAAAAAACCAATGGAATATGAATAGAATATATCCTAAGAGGTATACTCACCCACATTGAAGATATAGGTGCTCCTACATGCTCTCAAGCCTCCTTAAAACTAGAAGGCTCATCCAACCTCTCACTGGAATGTACAAGTTCCACTGGATCAATAAGTTCCTTGTAAATTATGTTGTTCCAGAGTCTGTACTTAAGGCTAGGAAGTATAGAGTCTAGGCATCCATAAAAGGGTAAAAGATAAGGGAAGGAGCAAACAACTGGAAGAGAAACTATAGTTGATTTCTATGTTGTCTGTGTCTAACTTCCACTTGTTCTTGAGTGGTTATGTCTCGTTCAATGGATGCCCACGAACGTTCGAGTTTGACCCGGGTGGTTGCAGTTCCTAGGATAGTGTCAAAGAGGTTTAAGGCGATGCTGGTTTGGTCTGAGAGGCCGGGTTCTATGTGAGGTTGCCTTGCAACAGGGACATTCATTTAAGGAACATAGATTTAAGAGGCTGCTGTTTTTAAGTTTCTGATTCAATTTTTTGATTTATACGAGAGAAAAAATCCCGTGAGACAAATTAGTATTTTAACAAATTGAAGGCCGTTTTCCGTAACTGAGTTAAAAATTTGGAACCATGTATGAAGCGAAAGAAAAACATAGAGCTATCAGACAATGTGAGGCATCATTTCGAGAGGAATCTCACGCTGTAACAGAAGAAGAAAAAGAAGAGAAACACTTTAATTAAGCGTAAAATATAGCAATCTAAGTAATCCACAGGTCTTGTACCTGCTAATAGCCGATACAGAGGAAAAGCTGCAAATAATTAGATAACTAAAACATGATTTCCATAGTAGAGGTTGTACCAAATTGCAGTGAAAGCATTCATCAAAGATGCATATAAAAATGTCATGAAGCATGAAATAACAGAAGAAAGCACATAACTCAATCTTGACGGAATATGGAGTCTTCAATTCGCTTTGTATTAATTCCTGGCGATGGAAAAATTTCTCTATTACAATCTGCCCCAAAAGAAAAAGCCCCTTCGTGCTCCTTCAAAATGTATATTTGAACAAAAATTCTAAACATTTAGAATTCCGATTGTTCTAGAAACTTGTCAGTTACAAATGAAAAGGTGGAGCGTTTCATCTCCTCATCTTTTTTCTTTCTTCATGAAGGTGGAGCACCTTCCTTTTTCTTCTCTTCTGGCTCCAGAAATAGAATGGGTTAACATCTGTCATTATTTAGCACTAGAAGTCTGCCCCTTCGCTTGCTCAATGCAATTGACACACCTTTCAACCAACTGGGCTATCAACTTGGAAGGCTCTGCCTGGTTGCTTGCCTCAAAGGTGTAACAACTCTTCGCCAACTGTGGCAATATTTTCCCCACTTGTCGGTCTTCCGTGATGATAGACCATAATTGTAAACTTGGCTGTACTAGCCATTTGTCCACTTGGACCATATCAACCTGGCTTATCTGGGATATCTCAGCTTGCTCCTTTTCCACATTTTCTTTGATGTCCAACAGATGTTTAGCTACATTGATTTTGCCCAGCGTCCCAACACTGCCTTCCTTATCAAGGTCTAACAAATTTTTATTTATCAAGGTGAATGTTTCTTCACAAGAGTTCTTCACCTCTTGAGCTCTACCCCTGCTTTCAGATATATTCTGCTCCCAAACCTTCAATAAGATATTCCCTCTGGTTTGTTCTGCGATGGATAATTTGGAGCTGATGACCATATCTACCTTCACCATGGCTATAACAACATCCTGGAAAGCAACCCGAGCTGCCCCAACTTCTCTTTCTCTTAAAGAAATATTTTCTAACACTTGATCTATCGTCTGAAAGTGGTTCTGAATGGTTCCCACTTTTACAAGCAAGTCTTGTTGAGCTGTTAATACCTTCTGTCGGATTTTGGTAGCTTGGGATCTGAATATTTTTATGTCTAAAACCTGATTCTCAGCAACATCCAACTTCGAATGCAATTGTATTATTTGTTGCTCCTGCTGGATAACCCGCGTTTGGCTTATTTGCGCTGCCTGACGCACCCACTCAAGGTCGGATATAAGTTTCTCGATCTCCTGCAGATCGACTATTCTGGCTTACTCGAGGCTTTTGCTCACCTCATCCTTGGCATTTGCTTCCGCCGTAGCCACCCTAGCTCCCAACTTACCGATTAGGAGGTTCTTTCATTTCAACTGTGCCTTCAAGGTTCCGACAGAGTACTGCTTAGCTGTAGCATAAGCCCCCAGTGTTCCTACTATCTCTTCGGTGAATTCTTCCTCCCCTACGACCTTTCCTTCTGTCAATATCTTAAATTTGTTAGCCACTACACCCGCTTTTTGATACGATTCTTTCTTTACTACAGCCTTCCTTTTTCTATCAAAGAAAAATTCATTAGGGGGTAATTCTTCTACATAAATGGGTGTTAGTTCTTCACTGAAAATCCATCCCGCATCGGGGTTCCCCTTTGTGAACTGTAAGGGTGCGATAGAAGAAATGGGACTGCTGATTTCATTGAATGATTGTTTCGGGGTAGCATCCGTGGCTGGCTTATTTGGTATGAGCGATAGTGAGTCGCCCAACCCTTGCGAGGGTATCTCTGCTTGACTTTGGACTTGCTTGCCCGACGTACCCTTTTCTGGGTTTCCTTCCCGTTGATAGGGGATTTTGGCTCCTCGTTCTGAGGTTCCAGCCTCCCCTGTTTCCTCTTGGTTCTTCTCCTTCTCAGGACTCGAGTCTTTTGAACCTTTGGCTTCCGTTTGCTGTGTAACCGGAAGCTTTGGGATTTCACCCTGTAAAACCTGGGGGAGACAACTCCGCCAATGCTTCTGGAATTTAAGGAAGTCGGCCATATATGCAGGTGGCAGGGCTTGAATCCGACTTAGGAATTCAGAGTAGGACCTCGCACCCCGGAAGATTTCATTACGAGGTGAATCCTTGTGTTCGTATCTTTTTAGGCCACAACTCGCCAGGTGATTGCTCACAACCTTATTAGGGTCGTGCTTCTTAAACTCAATATCCACCAGTTTCATTTCTTCTAAGGCCGTAGCCTCGGCTTTGGCATGGCCAAAATCTAACAAGGAATATGCACCAATGTGAATGGCGAAGGGCGGCCATAACTTTTTTGATACTCCTTTGAGCTCTTTGCTTATTCCACCGAGCACAGTCTATCTGGTGATCTCGCGACACAATAGATTATCTGACAAGAATAGCGATAGATCATATGGGGGAACATAGGTGCCAAAGAACTTGATATATGAAAATTATGCCTTTATATACCAATATGCCACACTACTCAGGTTGGCCGTGATGTTATCCAAAATCCTGGGAGGCAGCTGGCCGAAGATGGCAACATGCACTGGTACCATTACCCAGTTGAAGATCTTGTAGATGAATTCTTTGGCTTTATCCTCCCAAAGTTTTGAGTGGTAGACATGAATAGGCTCTGTATTAGATGGAGCCCAACTCCAATTCATTAGTGGGAAGGGTGTCATGAAGCAAATGGCATCCATGATGTAAGCAAACATAAAGAACAAAGCTGCTTTCTTACTCGCCCTCTACGCTCTATATTCAGTAATTCGACTGGTCAGACTGTCAGACAACAATTTGGCCCAGTCGAAGGAGAAATCCTCAGCAACTGTATTAATAAGCGGTACTCATGGGAGGAAAAAGTGAGTAGTGTCCTCCTTCCCGTACATCCTACAGGCCATCATCGCTATATACTTGAATTGTGACTCTAAGGAGGAGATCGAATAAATTCCAAGAGTATCAGCCCTGAATTTTGCGGGGTGTGAGGCCCAATCTTTGATCAGATCGAATAAAATTTTTGCATACTGCTTGCACTCCTTCTTCTTGAAACCCTCTAGGAATTCAACATTGTGAGTAAAGTTCGGTGTGGGTGACAATTTATACATTTCTTGTAAATGCTCTGGTTTGAAAGTCCGAATCGTCACCTTCAGTTCGCTGATAATCGTCCTGGTCGGGATGTCCAGATGGTCTAGCGCCCACTTGATCATATAAAAATAGGGAAGAAGCTGGGGCCTTGCCACTATTTTGTGCATCTCTGCTTGAGCTACGATTTTGTATTTGGTTGACAAGTCATCCTTCTCGTTGTCGCTAGAATCATCCGAACAATTTATCGATTCGGATTGCAGCATGTTGGAAACGTATGACCATGTTTTGACAGAATCAATACTTCGGGGCAAGGTATCGGAAACAACATTTGAACCCTGACCTGAACTCTTGACAGTTGCCTTGGGTGCTTTTTGTGGAGCCATGATAGAGAAACCTGCAACTAGATATCCTGTCGAAAAGATTGAAAACACAAACAAAATTTATCCTGGTGAAATGGCTCTGCGCGCAAATAGAAATGAAAACTGAAATAATGAAAGAAAAAACCCTCTGTCTCGATCATTTAAGCCCATGCACGTCCTTGCCAACAGAATGGTCAAATCATTTAATAGAAATATTTAGAAGTAAAACGAGATCTTACCATTCGTCACCTCATTGCAATTCAAATAAATGCCATAAATGCTTGACAATTCGTAACATGGAAAAACACAGAAACATTGAAAACTTCATCTGTAAACTGTGTGTGTTAAAGTTTGTTTAGGGTGTTAATTAATCTGGCTTAGTTCTTTTAATTTAGTGCACTTTAGTTGCTAATCCCCTTTTCGACATTCGCCACATTGGGTGTTTTCGCTCCTAGCCACTGAACCCTAAAAAGTTGAAATCGTGATGTTGCAATTTAGTTGATTATTTGTGATTTGACTTAAGCCTTTAATTTATCCATGCTTAATTAAAAAATGTTGCGACTTCCTGGATCAGAGTTACCAAGGTGTTTCCCTTTGGGGAAACAATCGCTGAGTCGCGAAATCACGATAGTGATTAGCTAGGGTTTAAAGTGATTTATTCTTGGTACTAACCTGGGTAACTTTAACACAACTTCACGACTTTGCAAGTCGGAGGTTTGAGAAATGTTCAATGTGTAACTCCCGAGAGAGAGGGTACGAGGTGTTAAAAATGATAATCCCCGCTTAGTCATTTAGTAATGGTGATTAGAATTAAAAAGTTTTCGCCATTTCACACATCGGGATACTGCGACTTTAGTGGGTAGAAACGTGAATAAAACGAAGTCCTGAAATCCAGCCTTTTGGGCTTAAGTATAACATTTCGCCTATTTAGAGAAGGGTGGCTCCAACATAGGCTCCAACTAGGGATCTCGTCTCCTTGCAAGACGAGAAGGATAGCAGAACAAGTTCCTATATTGGGTAAATGGAGTCATCTGTTTGCTTCTGTGAAACTTCGTTTGGAAAGGGGGTATAGAGGGAGCTTTGAGGTTTCGACTTTAATTATGAAAACTTTCAAAACTCGACACGCTTTATAAACTCAGCTGCAGTCCATTCGGTAACTTTCCCTTTCTCGAGACTTAATTTGGGGCTGCTTAAGACGGTCCAAACCATCTTAGGAAATTCAACAGATCCTGTAGGTGTTAGCTTGCACCAAAATGAGGTAAATTCCATGCTTTTAATCAGGGAGACCTACGTGAACTCGAGTTGTGGATCCAGTTTCAAAAAAGCTAATTACCATAGTGTAGTATAATTTAAGTATGATAGCCTTACATATATCTTAGATATTGCTTCACTGCCAGCGAGCCTGTTCAGTACCCCGGTGAAGTTATCTGGTTCCCTTTATTGAATTTCCTTTCACCACTCCAAACTATAATTTTGCATTTAAATGCTGAGATGAGGGCAATCATTTTATGAATTTCCTTTCATCATCTCTTTGGACTAGATGGGGGCAATCAATTATGAATTTCCTTTCACCATCTGTCTTATATTTTACTTTTGGAATATGAAGTGGGGGCAATCAATGGCATAAAATATACCAGGGGTGATATTTGTGTAATATTCATTACAAAGGCTTGTCAACTTGCTTTGAGTGCTCTGGACCAACTTTCTCTTGACCTTCACAACACCCTAGTCCACAGGAAATTACGGGAGAATTCATTTCCCAAGGTCTTCCTTTGAGAAAGAATTAACCATTTGAACCTGTTAAAATACCTAAGAAAGTTAGGATCAACCTACACATGGCTTTGTTCAGCAGGAGACTGAGGAGTCGTGAAGGCCAGCTTACTTTCTAAGATTCGTTCGCCAGTTTCCAGAATTAAAGCGTAACTTCTTTTCCTCTATGGATGGTATGGGTAGGTGTCAAAGCTTAAGGAGAGAGGACCAAGGATGGAAAAGGGAAAGAGAGAAGGCTTTGGACTTCAAAAAACCCGGATGTTAACGCACAATCCTGAGTCTTGGAACCTTCCCTCCCCCCCCCCTCGCCTTTTTTTTTAATCTTATCTGGGTGAGCCTTTTTAGAATCCATAGTAAAAAGTTGTTCTTTTAAAGACATGTCAGGTGAATATATCATACTCGTGAGACCGTTTCCATGTTTTAAGTGATATTCGTTTGAAGCCTAGATACTTAGGAAATTCATACCTTATCCTTACCATTTCGTTTTCCTCTAAAAAAAAAAAAAATTTTGTCACCTGTTTCGGGTGGATCAATTTTCTGATACAGGACCATCTTTTTCTCCTTTTGTTGTTTGGGCTATAATTTAGAATCCTGTATGCAACAACATGAAGAGTATCAGGTCTTCAAGATCTATGGGATTCTGTGTGTCGAAAATTTATGTCTCTACTTCTAGGAAATCACTAACCTGTTTTATTTGCAATGAAAGTGAACTTACCGAAAAGCTATATAAACAAAAAAAAGAAAACACAAATCGGTATATACAATGGAGATTTGGAACTGATTTATTGCATATAGTGCTTTAAATATCACCCGTTGACAGGGGAGTTGAGGGTTTTACCGTCCAAATTCTCTAATAGAAATGAGTTCTTCCCTTAAGAAGCTGAGACTTTGAACGGTCCATACCAGATATGGTCAAATTTACCATGTTTTTCCGAATCTTCCCTCCTAGCATCCCATTTCAAAACCAAATCGCCGGGGAGGAACTCTCTATTTTTGGCCTTGTGATTGAACAATGCTTTCATGTTGTCCTGGTATTTCTGCATCCTTTCGTCCACCTCGGTCCTGTGTTGTTGGACCTCAATCAATTGATTTATTCTTCTTGTGATATGATTTGGCTCTTCTTTCTCGTCTTTCCAGAGCTTCATTACAGGGAGCGCTAGATTTATAGGTAATACCACATCAGTCCCGTATACCATTTGGAAAGGAGAAGTACCAATGGATTTCTTAATACCTATCCGATTTTCCCATAAAGCATACTTCAAGTGTACATGCCAAGATCTTTTGTTTTCGCTCAACACCTTCTTAATTATGGTAATTAAACTTTTATTTGATGATTCAGCTAACCCATTTCCTTGAGGGTAATATGCTGTAGAGTGGCCCAATATGATGCTATATTTTTGACAAAAGTTGACCATCACCATAGACTTGAATACCTGGGCATTATCTGTTACTATCTTTTGGGGACATCCGAATCTGGACAGTATTCTCTCTTCCAGGAAATCTATCACCACTGAATCGATCTCCTTTCTAATTGGAATAGCCTCCACTGATTTGGTGAAATAATCTGTAGCAATGAGGATCCATTTATGTTGAGTGCTGGAATGCAGGTTGATTTCACCTATAAAATCTAACCCCCATTGTTGAAAAGGGGCTTCGCTTTTGATAGGGACAAGAGGTAGCACTGGGAGCTTCTGTTTGCCCGCGAACAACTAGCAAGGGTTACAGGCTCTGACTTTGGCGTTGACATTTGAGAATAGTTTAGGCCAATAATATCCTATGCTCAGGATTTTATAAGCTGTTTCCCTCCAGGCATGATGCCCTCTGCACGCTCCTTCGTGAAATTCGTTTATGACCCCCTCTATTTCTGATTCTACCAAACAAACCAGTAGGAATCCTAATGGGTCCTTCCAGTACAATTGACTTTCGGATATACAGTACTTCACCACATGTAACTTTAGAGTCCTGGCTTTAGCTGGAGACAGATCGCTAGGGCATTTCAGGGTCAGTAGGTAGGACACTATGTCTTTATACCAATCCAATAAGGCAAAATTCTCTTAGATTCTAGTTATAGCTATTTGGTCGTCGGGATCGTTTACGTCCTCATGTCCTTCATATCCCTGCAGGTTATTTATTCCAAGTGCTCTGAAATTTGATTCAGCTAAGAGCTTAGCCAAACCTTGTCCTTTTACTAGTTTCGTCGGTTTCACCTCTAGCTCGAATTCCTGAATTTTAGCAAGCCACTGACCCCTCTTTCCATCGCTGTCGGGCTGAACCAATATATCTTTCACGGAACTGGTGGGAACGTATGCAATTACCTTGGAGTGTAGCACATAAGTTCTAAAAGCCTTCAACGCCTTTACCATAGAATACGCTTGTTTCTCCATTATATCATATCTCAGTTCGACGTCTCTAAGACTTTTACTAAAAAAGGCTATTGGTTGCTCGAAATCCTCTTCGTTCTTCTGGAGGAGTACTGCCGCCACTGTGTGTTCAGAGGCAAATGAGAAAATTAGGAAATCTTTTAGGTAATCAGGGCTTGCCAGCACAGGCGCTTCGTTGATAACTTTCTTGATGCATGCAAACAGCGCTTTAGCTTCCGCCATCCATTTCACTTCGTTGTTCTTCTTTAGCATATCCGTGATTAATTTCACGATTTCAACAAAGTTTGGGATAAATCTTCTCTAAAAATTTATTTTTCCTAAAAATGACTGAATTTCTTTTACATTTCTAGGAATATTTATGGTGTCTATAGCTTCTACCCTTTTAGGGTCTATTTTAATTTCGTCTAGAGACACAATGTGGCCCAAGTGTTTACCTTCTTGCATTGGGAAGTGAGACTTCTTGGGGTTTAAAGACAAACCAATTTTTCGGCATTTTTTGAACGTTTGCTTCAGATGTATCAGATGCTCTTCGTCGGATTTAGAGAAGACCGTTAGATCGTCGAGGTAGATAACTACGAATTTATCTCTTTCATCGATGAAAGTGATATCCATAGCGCACTGGAAGGTAGCACCTGCATTCATCAGACCAAAAGGCATTTTATCATACATAAATGTGCCCCAAGGGGTGGTGGAAGATGTTTTTTCTTTATCATGCTCGTTGACAGGAATTTGATTGTAATCGAAAAACCCATCGATCATCGACATCCTATTTGCCCCAACTACTTTTTCCAAAAAATGATCCATTTTGGGTAGAGGATAATTGTCTTTGAGAGAGGACTTATTTAGATTTCTAAAGTCTACACACAGCCTGATGTCCCTGCTTTTCTTCCTAACCGGGACTAAGTTTGCCACCCAGTCAGAGTACCTGAGAGGTACAATTATTTTTGCGTCTAAAAGCTTTTTCACTTCTTTTTTGACCACAGGCAGTAAAATGGGGTTGATTTGTCTGAGCTTCTGTCTGAAGGGTTTAACGCCAGGTTTCAAAGGTATCTTGTGCTCGATCAAAGAGGTATCATAGGTTCTAAGCTCATTGTAAGACCATGCAAAGACATCCTTATACCATCCGAGTAAGTCCGTATACTTGATTTTTATCTCAGGAGGAAGGTACTTTGATAGCTTCACTATCCTAGGTTCTTTGGTGGTGCCCACATCACAGTCTTCGACCTCCTCCAGTTGGGGATGCAAGGTAGACTTTCGAGGCATGTCATTTTGATCAAACAACCTTTCCAGAGGTATCAGGCCCTTAGGGATCTGATTAATTTTTAACACTAGTAGGCGATGATTTGCAATTTTTTCTCGGAACTCCTGAGGCTCCTCCCCTTCCTGCATAATCCAGGTATGATCATTTTGGTTTTCCTGGTCAATGTGGGTTTCAGAGAAATCATCCAGCATTTCTAGGAACTTTCTGATCTGTTCGTCATCTTCGAAAACTTGTCAATGTTGTATGTTGTTTGGTATGGATGGTCTGTGCCTTACCTCTATGTGGTATTTTAATTCGAAAGCGGTAGGGGGTGCAAAAGTAGAAGCTTCTTTGGCCAGTGAATCAGCCTGCTAGTTTTTGGCTCATGGGATGAAATGAAACTTTACTGATGAAAATAATTTTTCCATTAGATCCCAGGCGCAATTTCTATAGGACCCCAGTCTCGGGTGCTTGGCCTGGTACTGCCGGTTTACCTGCTTCACAATCAGTTCAGCATCCCCATAGACCCCTAATTTCTTTATGTTTAGCTTCTTGGCAGCTTCCAATCCCAAGACTAGAGATTCATATTCGTAAACATTGTTTGTGTAGTCTACGTCCCACTGTAGCCTGTAAGAGAAGGGGACGATGAACTCATTTTCAGGTGCTATGAAAAGCACTCCCACACCTGCTCCTTCACACAAAGAAGCACCATCAAAAAACATTTTCCAAGTTCCAGTGCTGTACACCTTTTTAGCTGTCTTTTCGGTTTTGATTTCATCGATGTAACTTTCTTCTGTACAATTATTTTCAGCATCGTCAAAAGACAAGATACAATTTCCCAGATCTTGATCGACGATATAAACAGGGTAATTGTTAGGATTCTGAGGATCACTTACTGTATATGCCAACCGTGTTTCCCTGTATAACCGAGTGAACTGTCCGCCAAAATCAGGGATTGTGGCGTAGGTCATATCCAACTGAAGGGATCCCCTGAGCTTGGCTCCCCAAGATCTATATAATAGCAAACCATACTTCGGGGGTATATCGGCAACAACTACATCCATTAGGACATTTTTCACCGGAATCTGGGCAAGGGTGACTACTAAATATTTGATCATGCCCATGCACTTAACTCTCCTTGAATCAAACGAGTAAATATATCCATAGGGTTTGGTGATTTCGAGGCCTAGTCTATCCATAATAGATTTGGGCATTACGTTATGGGAGGCCCCAGAGTCCAGCATGCAATTATGCAACAACCGATCGTGCACCTTCAGGGTAATATAGAAAGGGGTGACGGTATCTCTGGCACCTTCAAAATGTGGACCAACAGTGATATTAGGCTTATCATCTTCTAGATTTATCACATCAGAATGACTCTCTAGATCTGAAAAATTTATCATCTTGGTTATTTGCTTTCGGTACACATTCTTCGCCAACTCGACCAAAGGTATTGGTATATTGATCTTTTTTATCTCGTTTTCTAGGCATAAACCTCTCGCAATTTTATCCGTTTCCTTGGCTGAAACTTCGAACTCTTTCTTATCCATTTTATTTGGTTGCACTGCTTTATTTTCGGTGGTTCTGGTTTCAGGTGTCTGCATTTCAACCACCTTAGTTTTATCGCTTGGGTTTCGGCCTCTTTTACGTTGGTATTCTGCGAGTGTACCCCTTTGTTATTTCACATCTTGGTCTCTTTCTGGATGGGCTTGTATGTTTTTCCCCTAGGAAAAATTTTCTTGGGTTGAGCAGTCAACATGGGTTTATTTTTAGGCCTCAGATTGTATTTATGCTGGAGCTCGACCATTCCTTGATAAGCAGGATCATCAATGCTGTTTAGGTTATTATCTTCAACCAATGATTTTTCAGTGTTTAGGGACTTCTCATAATCTTCTTTCGTCAAATGAGGTTGTATACAGTCGTTGCCTAAATTGTTTACGTCTTCTTCCAAATCCTCAAACTCTTGCATATCATTTCTTCCAATAAAATTTTCATTTTTTAGAGGTGTTTGAATTTTTTGATCTTCATTTTTAATCTGTCTTGGTTGAAATTGAGGATTGGGATTTCTCCTGAATTCTCTCTTAACGAATTGATCAACTTTGGATTGATCTAGCTCCATTCTTGAGATTTTGTTTGATAGTTCTTTTATTATCCTAGCCATGTCATCCATTTTGTCATCTGAGGATCTTCCAGATCGAGTGGGACCCGCTTATTCTCTAAGACGTTTGGTTTCCCTATTTCCCGTCTCGATTTTCGTTTTCAATTTACCTGAAGCCATCATGTTTGAATCAATTTCTATAGCGTCATCTTGCATTCAAGTTAAGTCAGCCCCTCTTCTTTCTCTTAGCAGTAGAGCGAAATCGGGTTCAAAGGCTCCTGTGAAAGTTACTTTGGCTGTGGGTTGGGACGGTTTAACTTCAACAGGGATCTTATCGTACAACTTGTTAAACCTTTGGATAAATTCCATAACAATTTCAGATCCCTTTTTCTTTAAATACCCAAACTCGGTCAAATAGTATAAATGATCCTTTCTTTCACCCCATTGTTTGAGAAAAAGGTCTTCTAGCGCATCGTAGGATAGTATTGAACCTGGGGTTTGGCTCCGAAACCAAGTTCTTACCTGTCCCTTGAATGTTTGGAAAAACAAACGGGAATACACGTCCTCATGTTCGAGACCTAGAATATCAGCGAATTGATCAAAGAAGTTGATATGCTCAGCTGCAGTTAGATCCCGTTCTCCTGTGAACTTGGCTAAGTTTTTCATATAGTTTTCGGGTAGATCATGGAGGGGTACTGGAAGGACCAAGGGGGCGTATCTAGTGACCACTTTGGTGAAAACCCTAGGAGGTGGTTGTTGGCCTTGACCTCCTATTCTCCCTACTCCTCCTCCGACAACGGCCATGGATAATCTAGGAGAGGAAATTGGTGCGTTATAAAGAGGGTTGGTGAAGATGTATAGTGAATCTCTAGCTATCCCGGGGTGGAAAGGGGAAAAATCGAGAAATTTTTTACCAGGGGAGGTGAAAGTTGAAAAAGGGGGAGAAGGTATACGGGGAGAAGGTTCCTCCGATTTGTAGGATATGTAAATGGGAGAACCTATCAATGTCAAATACGTGTACGTTGAAACTTTTTCAAGGCCTTGAGTGACAGAGGGGTTTATATTGAGAGTCGATGGGATATCAATAGGGATGAGCTTTACGACAGGCGCGTTGCCCCTACTAACGTAAGAGGTAGTCGGAGAGGTCTCGGTCTTAATCTCGGGTGGGACTTGCTCAAAATTTAGGGTCTTGGCTTCAAAAACACTGTTCGATATTTTTCCGAGAGAAAGTTCTCGCAAGGATAAAGATTCAAAAAAGGTCTTATCTTTAGACTGATTAGACTTGGGTTGGTAAGCAACAACGTTTTGTTTAAAAAGACCCCTTGGTCTTAGTATTTTTTCAGGGTCGGAAACTGACACTGTTTGTTTAGCATCGGGGTTTTGTCTGGTGTTCCTTCGAAAGGATGCCAACTTAATTAAGAGTGGAGTCGCCAAGTGAATGATGAAGGTTTAGCATTAACAAGTTGTTCGCTCTTTGTTCACTATCAAAAAATGAAACTTGGAAATGTTGTTTTCTCGGGGGAAAGTGACTACGATTCTCCGTCCCTGACAAAGGTGCCAGAAAGATGTTGTTCTAGAGTCTGTACTTAAGGCTAGGAAGTATAGAGTCTAGGAATCCAGAAAAGGGTAAAAGATAAGGGAAGGAGCAAACAACTGGAAGATAAACTATAGTTGATTTCTAAGTTGTTTGTGTTTAACTTCCACTTGTTCTTGAGTGGTTATGTCTCGTTCAATGGCTGCCCATGAATGTTCGAGTTCAACCCGGGTGGTTGCAGTTCTTAGGATACTGTCAAAGAGGTTTAAGGCGATGTTGGTTTGGTCTGAGAGGCCAACTTCTATGTGAGGTTGCCTTGCAACAGGGACAGTCATTTAAGGAATAGATATTTAAGAGGCTGCTGTTTTTAAGTTGCTGATTCAATTTTTTGATTTATATGAGAGAAAAAATCCCTTGAGACAAATTAGTATTTTAACAGATTGAAGGCCGTTTTCCGTAATTGAGTTAAAAATTTGGAACCATGTATGAAGTGAAAGAAAAAAATAGAGCTGTCAGACAATGTGAGGCATCATTTTGAGAGGAATCTCACGCTGTAACATAAGAAGAAAAAGAAGAGAAACACTTTAATGAAGCATAAAATATAGCGATCTAAGTAATCCATAGGTCTTGTACCTGCTAATAGCCAATACAGAGGAAAAGCTGCAAATAATTAGATAACTAAAACATGATTGCCACAGTAGAGGTTGTACCAAATTGCAGTGAAAACATTCATCAAAGATGCATATAAAAATGTCATGAAGCATGAAATAACAAAAGAAAGCACATAACTCAATCTTGACGGAATATGGAGTCTTCAATTTGCTTTGTATTAATTTCTGGCGATGGAAAAATTTCTCTATTACAATCTGCCCCAAAAGAAAAAGCCCCTTCGTGCTCCTTCAAAATGTATATTTGAACAAAACTTCTAAACATTTAGGATTCCAATCATTATAGAAACTTGTCAGTTACAAATGAAAAGGTGGAGCGTTTCATCTCCTCATCTTTTGTCTTCCTTCATGAAGGTAGAGCGCCTTCCTTTTTCTACTCTTCTGTCTCCAGAAATAGAACGGGTTGACATCTGTCATTATTTAGCACCAGAAGCCTGCCCCTTCGCCTACTCAATGCAATTGACACACCTTTCAATCAACTGGGCTATCAACCTGGAAGGCTCTTCCTGGTTGCTTGCCTCAAAGGTGTAACAACTCTTCGCCAACTGTGGCAATATTTTCCCCACTTGTTAGTCTTCCGTGATGATAGACCATAATTGTAAACTTGGATGTACTAGCCATTTGTCCACTTGGACCATATCAACTTGGCTTATCTGGGATATCTCAACTTTCTCATTTTCCACATTTTCTTTGATGTCCAGCAGGTGTTTAGCTATATTGATTTTTCCCAGTGTCCCAACACTACCTTCCTTATCAAGGTCTAAAAAACTTTTATTTATCAAGGTGAACGTTTCTTCACAAGAGTTCCTCACCTCTTGAGCTCTACCCCTGCTTTCAAATATATTCTGCTCCCAAACCTTCAGTAATATATTCCCTCTGGTTTGTTCTGCGATGGATAATTTGGAGTTGCTGACCATCTCTACCTTCGCCGTGGCTATAACAACATCCTGGAAAGCGACCCGAGTTGCCCCAACTTCTCTTTCTCTCAAAGAAATATTTTCTAACACTTGATCTATCGTCTAAAAGTGGTTCTGAATGGTTTCCACTTTTACAAGCAAGTCTTGTTGAGATGTTAATACCTTCTGTCGGATTTCAGTAGCTTGGGATTTGGATATTTTTATGTCTAAAACCTGATTCTCGACAACATCCAACTTCGACTGTGATTGTATTATTTGCTGCTCCTACTGGCTAACCTATGTTTGGCTTATTTGCGCTGCCTGGTGCACCCGTTCAAGGTCGGATCTAAGTTTCTCGATCTCCTACAGATCGGATATTCTGGCTTGCTCGAGGCTTTTTCTCACCTCATCCTTGGCGTTTTCTTCTTCCGTAGCCACCCTATCTTCCAACTTATCGATTAGGAGGTTCTTTCATTTCAATTGTGTCTTCAAGGTTCAGACGGAGTACTGGTTAGCTGTAGCATAAGCCCCCAATGTTCGTGCTATCTTGTCAGTGAATTATTCCTCCCCTATGACCTTTCCTTCTGTCAAGATCTTAAATGTTTTAGCCACTGCGACCGCTTTTTGATACGATTCTTGATTTACTACAACCTTCCTTTTTCTATCAAAGAAAATTTATTAGGGGGTAATTATTCTACAGAAATGGGTGTTAGTTCTTCACTGAAAATCCATCCCGCATTGGGGTTCCCCTTTGTGAATTGTAAGGGTGTGATAGAAGCAATGGGACTGCCGATTTCATTGAATTATTGTTTTGGGGTAGCATCCGAGGCTGGCTTATTTGGTATGAGCGATAGTGAGTCGCCCAACCCTTGTGAGGGTATCTCTTCTTGACTTTGGACCTACTCTCCTGGCGTACCCTTTTCTGGGTTCTCTTCCCATTGATAGGGGATTTTGGCTCCTCGTTCTGAGGTTCGAGCCTCCTCTATTTCCTCTTGGTTCTTCTCCTTGTCAGGACTTGAGTCTTTTGAACCTTTGGCTTTCGTATGCTGTGTAACCAGAAGCTTTGGGATTTCACCCTGTAAAACCTGGGGGAGACAACTCCACCGGTGCTCCTAGAATTTAAGGAATTCGGCCATATCTCCGGGTGGCAGGGCTTGAATCCGACTTAGGACTTCGGAGTAGGACCTCGCACCTCGGAATATTTCATCATGAGGTGAATCCTCGTGTTCGTATCTTTTAGGCCACAATTCGCCAGGTGATTGCTCACAACCATATTAGGGTCATGCTTCTTAAACTCAATATCCACCAGTTTCATTTCTTCTAAGGCCGTAGCCTTGGCTTTGGCATGGCCAAAATCTAACAAGGAATATGCACCAATGTGAATGGGGAAGGTCGACCATACCTTTTTTGATACTCCTTTGAGCTCTTTGCTTATTCCGCTGATCACAGTCTGTCTGGCAATCTCGCGACATAGTAGCTTATCTGGAAAGAATAGTGGTAGAGCATATGGGGGGACAGAGGTGCCAAAGACCCTGATATATGAAAATTCCGCCTCTATATACAAATATTCCATGCTACTCAGGTTGGCCGTGATGTTATTCGAAATCCTGGGAGGCGGCTGGCTGAAGATGGCAACATGCACTGGTACCATTACCCAGTTGAAGATCTCGTAGATGAATTCTTTGGCTTTATCCTCCCAAAGTTTCAAGTGGTAGACATGAATAGGCTCTGTATTAGATGGATCCCAGCTCTAGTTCATTAGTGGGAAGGGTGTCATGAAGAAAATGGCATCCATGATGTAAGCAGACATAAAGAACGAAGCTGCTTTCTTACTCGCCCTCTGCGCTCGATATTCGGTAATTCGACTAGTCAGACTGTTAGACAACAATTTGGTCCAATCGAAGGAGAAACCCTCAACAACTATATGAATAAGCGGTACCCATGGGAGGAAAAAGTAAGTAGTGTCCTCCTTCCCGTACAACTTACAAGCCATCATCACTATATAATTGAATTGTGGCTTTAAGGAAGAGATTGAATAAATATCAGCCCTGAATTTCACGGGGTGTGAACCCAATCTTTGATTAGATCGAATAAATGTTTTGCATACTGCTCGCACTCCTTCTTCTTCAAACCCTCTAGGAATTCGACATTGTGAGTAAGGTTCGGTGTGGGTGACAATTTATACATTGCCTATAAATGCTCTAGTCTGAAAGTCCCAATCGTCACCTTCTATTCGCTGATAATCGTCCTGGTCGGGATGTCCACATGGTCCAACGCCCACCTGGTCATATAAGAATAGGGAAGAAGCTGGGCCCTCATCGCTATTTTGTGCATCTCTTCTTGAGCTACGATTTTGTATTTGGTTGACAAGTCATCCTTTTCGTTGTCATTAGAATCATCCGAATAGTTTATCGACTCGGATTGCAGCATGTTGGAAATGTATGACCATGTTTTGACAGAATCAATACTTCAGGGCGAGGTATTGGAAACAATGTCTGAACCCTGACTTGAAATCTTGACAGCTGCCTTGGGTGCTTTTCATGGAGCCATGATAGAGAAACCTGCAACTAGATATCCTGTCAAAAAGATTGAAAACACAAACATAAGTTATCCTGGTGAAATGGTTCTGTGCGCAAATATAAATGAAAACTGAAATAATGAAAGAAAAAACCCTCTCTCTCGATCATTTAAGCCTGTGCACGTCCTTTCCAACAAAAAGGTCAAATCATTTAATAGAAAGATTTAGAAGTAAAATGAGATCTTACCATCCACCACCTCACTGCAATTCAAATAAATGCCATAAATGCTTGACGATTTGTAACATGGAAAAACGCAGAAACATTCAAAACTTCATCCATAAACTATGTGTGTTAAAGTTTGTTTAGGGCGTTAATTAATCTGGCTTAGTTCTTTTAATTTAGTGCACTTTAGTTGCTAATCCCCTTTTCGACGTTCTCCACATCGGGTGTTTTTGCTCCTAGCCACTAAACCCTAAAAACCCAAAATCACGATGTTGCGATTTAGTTGATTATTTGTGATTTGAATTAAGCCTTTAATTAATCCATGCTTAGTTAAAAAATATTGCGACTTCATGGATTGGAGTTACCAAGGTGCTGCCCTTTGGGGAAACAATTACCGAGTCGCGAAATCACGATAGTGATTAACTAGGGTTTAAAGTGATTTATTTTTGATACTAACCTGGGTAACTTTAACAAAACTTCGCGACTTCGCAAGTCAGAGGTTTGAGAAACGTTCAACGTGTAACTCCTAAGAGCAAGGGTATGAGGTACTAAAAAAGTATAATCCCCGCTTAGTCATTTAGTAATGGTGATTAGAATTAAAAAGTTTTCGCCGTTTCGCACGTCGGGATACTGCGACTTTAGTGGGTAGAAACGTGAATCAAACGAAGTCCTGAAATCCAACCTTTTGGGATTAAGTATAACATTTCACCTATTTAGAGAAGGGCGACTCCAACATATTACACCATTTGTCACCCCTCTATCCAAATCCCTTAGATTAGCTAGACTACAATCATTGACGGTGCAGTATTGTCCCTAAAATGCAAATCTCCATTGTAGATATGCCATATATGAAATCAAAAAAATATTCTTTATCAACCTAGGAACAAATTAAACATTATTCAACTCAAGAACATCACTTGAAAGTGTCTTAAATTAAATGGAGCCAAATCCTCTTAGAGGATAGGTAGCATCATCACCAAGCTCCACACTCATGCTCCCTTTTGCTTTCAGAACTCGTTGAATAAAGACCTATCACATTTCATATGTTTTGAAGTTCCACTATTTACATAAAATCCAATATTAGACACAATTTTATAGGACAAACAAGAGGCCATGGAAAAGGTAGTCTCAAACTGAGAGAGATCCTCCTCTATGCCTACTACAATCCTACCTACACCATGTTTATATCCCTTTCCCTTCTTCTTCATGGACACTAGTTGGTATAATTTCTCATCTCATGACATTGGTATCCTTTCTTGATACCTTTCTACATATTCCTAATGAAACCAATCACATCTACCTCTTCTTGTTTCCCTAAACAAGATTGAAATATAATTTCTTTCCGCACAAGATCAATCCAAATATTTTCAAACTTTGACAAGGTCTCACGAGCACAAACACTCTAAACAAAATGCATCTAGGAAGGAACAAGTACATTCAAATTAATGGAAACCAACTTTTTATTCTCCACTTGTGTTCCAATGGTAAGAAACATATCTATAAACTCAGTGATACTAGTCAAGTATCTCACCACATTTTTTTTTTCTTGTACAAACATTTGAAATATTGTTTTATAGGAGAATATGTCTAAACACATAAGAGTTTTTAAATAAATCAACCAAAGTTCCAAACATATCCTTACATGTCTTCTTTTTTGCAATGTGAGAGATGAAATGATCCTTCACATAATTAAGACTGATTCTCTCAACCTTGGTTCCCTTCTTGTGTTGAGTAACTAACTATGTTGGATTGGTAGTCTCTGGAAGCACTTTCAAAACATGCTCCTTAAGATCATATTCTTCCATAAGTAAGTACATCTTGAGCTTCCATGGAAAAAAATTGGAATCCCCAGCTAACCTATCACACTCCCTAAGAGTGAGAGACATATTACACATCTTGAAGAAGTCCTAAGTGCACTAATAACAATATATACACTAAACAAATCCCTTCTATGGTCCAAGTTCTTCTCCCAAGTGACATGGGGTATCACACCCAACAAACTCAAACAAGGTCAAACACCTCTCCTAAATATTCCTTAGCTGAAATATCAACTCCCTCTTACACCTAGAGCCATCTCAACCACAAAATATTTGATTCCATGTAGAAATTTATGTGCTATTTGACTTTTAATGCAACACATACATTTCACCTCTTTTATAAAGGTTTCCTAGATATTAAACATATGAATTTTCAGCCTTATGACTATTATTAAATATAAATAAAAGAGAAGCAACAACGAACAATATTTCACCTCTTAACAACCCTAATACACTAGGCAATTCAAGAGAAAATATACTAAAGTGTGCATCAAATTTCAACCCTTTAAGGCAATATTATCATGCCTAAAATAGACCTGAATTTCACTTTATTATATTTGTAATTACAATAGCATATCTTCCCTATTTTCTTCAGTATTAATGTTAAATCACTTAACAATTTCAACCTTAACTTATGTCAAATCAACAAGACATAGAAATGTTAGAAATTACAAAAACATGAAAAAGTAGATGGCTGGAAATCAAATCTGTAATAGAGACAATTTTAGACATTTGAAAACTTCGATAAATGCATAAAAATGAAGTTCATGTATATACAATAGCCTCATCCCAAGGCTAGTACAATCCTATATCTCTCCAAAACCCTAGCTAGGGAAAACAATGAAAACCCTAGCTCACACCATGGAGCTCCAATAAGCAAGTATCACACAAGAATGTCCTCCAAAGCAAGACATCTCCTCTCCTTCTTCTTTTCAATAAGTACAACCTAGGGTTTCATATCAAAAATGTATCTCCAAGTCTCCAGTGGATAAAAACCTAACGCTAATATTGAATATGCTCCAAAATCTCCAAGAAACCCTATCATCTCCAAGACAAGAGAGATAAAGTACAAATGATGATGGACAAGAGAGAGGAAGAGTATTGTACTCCCCTTAGGCACACCTATAACACAATATTATGATGAAGAATGAGAATGATGAAAATATTCTCCCCTTCCTCTATATATATGAGAGGCAAGGGAGGACAACAATACATATGTGGGCCCAAGCTCTTACAATAAACCTATAAATCCACACATAGGATCACACATGTGGAGTGATACACTCTAAGGGTACACATGTCAAGATCCTATGTGATTTTGTCCACAAGCAAGGATCCAATGAAAGGGTGCTCCACAAGATGTATCCAATGCTTCTCCTACAAGCATATAATAACTACAACACTCCACATAATCTATATAGTCCATTGGGTCCACTTCCCCTACATGAATTGTAATGCACCCAACTTTTACATGCTAAAATATCACACTTGAGTTACACACCCTAAGTGTCACAAGTGCCACAAAGTGACATATGCACCTTGGTAATTGTCACATGCACTATCGCAAGTGTTATATGCACATTCCCAAGTGTCACATTCACTTTGTGAGGTGTCTCCACCCCTTGACACCATTAAAACAATTGTTCATGACCCCTAAGTCATATGGGAGGAGGAAAACCATCATTTGTAGGTCAAAACACACTTTTTCCTTGGAAAATGCGACCCTTTTTGAGCATTTATGAAGGGTGGCGCCCCCCTGTCCATACTAGAGGTGGTCACATGGTGCCCCCTCTACCAATATAAGGGTGCACCACTATTAGGGTGGCACCCTATCTCTCAATGGGGGGGAGAACCATTCTTGTTTAGAGAAAGGGGGGATCTCCCCCACCTTATTCTATGGGCCAACTCCTTCAAATTGGGTTAATTGTGTTCGACCCTCATGCTTGGGAACTTTAGGATCTGATCAAAGCCTTAAGGAGCCATATTATCAACTATACCCCTCATTTTCTCATTGTTGTTGTACCTCTCAAGCCTATATATTGAGGGCTTTCCAAGTTGAAAAGAGAAAGGATTGGAGCATATCAAGGCTCTGATCTCGAGGAAGCTTTCGAGTATCAAACCATTCATCTTGGTAGATTCATGAAAGGACCGGATGAGGAGACATTGAAGAAGTGTTGCATCATCATCCATGGTCTGTAAGTATTCTCTTTGGGTTCTCATTTGAATATACTTGGCCTATTTCCTTCAATATTGTGTATTCTTGCATGTGCTTGTCTATTGTCGCTTCAATCATCGTGGATGAATTTGTTAGATCTAATCAACTAGAGTAGAAGGTAGTGGTTTCTCTTTGCTACCTATTGCAGGTACCAAGTTGCACCAGGGAGTTTGGATATCAAGCTCAAATTGGAAGAAAAGAGGACAAACTTTGGAATAAGGGGCATCACACCTTTTCTCCCTCTCTCTTTATAATTTCTTAAACTGAATTCAAAGGAATGCTAGTGTCCACCTGTAGTGTTTCTATCTTGGTATAGGGGTCTGTAATCCAATGGAGGTTTCACCTGTCCACAGGGGAAACATTTCGTAACACCAAACACCATTGTACATTGTTGGGGATGCGGGGTACTTCATAATTTCTCTCATCCATATTAAATTTTATTCTTTGATACCTTTCCATTTCATGCCCAACCTTTTAGCTAGGATGCGATTCACTTTACATAAATTTGATACCATAATTTCCTCACTATTTTGTAAGAACTGATTAATTCATGAAAACACACAATGCAAGCTCATACATAAAAACATAACAACATTTACAACATTAATTCAACATAATCATATATAAACCATATACACTTATCTCTTAGGAATATTTCATTAAATAATTGTAGATGAAGGACGTTCCACCTAACCATAGGAGCACGGTTTCCTATTATATTTTTTGCAACCAGATCACCCCTAAGCTGAGGCTATGAGTCCATAAATAAAAAAAACCTATGGTTGGATCTAATCCTATCACCTAGCCCAATTTCCCAACATATCACAATTTGTTATCTCCTATATCGATTCCAATCCAACAACTCTCTTTCCCCTTCAACCTGCACAACCCAAGGAATGAGATCCCGTTCTCTACCATGCAGTCCGTCGAGCTATGCCACTTTCCTCCAGGGATCTAACACAGGTCGACAAAGAAATATCTCTATTGTGACTATAGGAATTATCAGCTGTAATAGAGTTCACTCAATGACCATAATTACTCATGTACCGTGGTCATAATTTCTTCAAGGGTTCATGGAAATCCCTTCCTATAATTTCATTAAAGCATACATGCAGTCATTCAACCCACACCTAGGCTCTGAGACAACATACATACATAATGATGGATAACCCCCCTTGCATAAACAAAATGAAAGAATTATATTTTCATGATTATGATGAGCCATGTCTCTTCAAAGGAATCCCATGTATCTCACTTCCCTTCTCATCCCAAGGCTCCAAAGACTTAGGAAAATACAAAGTTTTGACTTAAGATAACATAAGGTATAATACTTAGGATTAGAAATGACAATGTATTATTATTTCTCTTTATCCCTCCCTTTTGATCCCCTTTCTTTTCTTTCTTTTGGAATCACATGCCTCCATGTATTTCGTCCTTCTTCGTCTAAAATCGGTGATGTATTTTTATTATCAATGTACAATATTTACATATTGCATCTCTAGGATATTGGCCTTTCATCATATACATATATATACATTTCCAATTTGGGGAGAAAAATTGGGGTCTTACATTCCCCTCCCCCTAAATTTTGCACCATCCTCGGTGCAAACCACCATACATATATACAACAATTTTTACATCAAAATTTTCAACTCAATGTGGATATTCCTTCAACATTTTATCCTCCAACTATTAGGATATTTAGAAACTTAGGATTTAGTTAATATCATCTTGGTCTAATGTGTCATTAGGTTAAAGTGTGTTTCTTTAGTATGCATTGTAATCCAACAATCACGATATATTCCTTACATGTAGTGATCCGACGACTCATATTCCCCTTGATTTTAATGGCTATATTGATCTGTGCATTAATAACTGTTTGGTCCGTGATCTCTATTTAAAGAGCATGTAGGGTCATGTCTTGATGATCGATTGTGAGAAAATCTCTTGTAAATCTCTCTGCAATATTTTCTTTTGCATTAAGAAATTTCTCAAAGTGGCCATGTTGGTTGGGGCCGTGAATGTTTCCCACAAAGGTTTTACCGTGTAAAAACATTGGTGTGTTGATCTTCGATCCAGTTGTGTGAGTGGTTATTGAAGGTGTTTGTCCTCTATTGGAATACCTGTGTTGTCGAACATGGTATCATAGCGCATTTGAAGACCCACTCCCATTGTAGATCGAGATCTTGAACCCACGTTGCCATATCTACGGTTTATGCTATTTTAGTACATTTTTGGGATAAGATGACTTTTACATTGCGTCCAGAGTGCTTCTTTAAGCTAGAAACAATTTTTGTTTCACTCGAAAAGGTTTATGTTTTCCCAAGATATGACCATTTTAGTCAGATCTGAAGGTATAGAGCCTGAATAACCCCTTTTAAATTTTTACAGAGATAATATTTTGGTTTTATTTCAGTTTTCTATTTTTTATTTCTGGGTTGCTACTCTTTTTGATCTGCATATTCTCTTTTCCCTGCACCCTATACGATATCGACAAATCATAAACATAGCAGAAAGAGTTTTCTTATCTACGTATGCTCTTTGTCGCGGGCTCTGTGTGGTCTCGGTAAATAAAAAACATAAGGAAAACTTGTATTTTCCAGATAAGCTAATCAATATTCAACCCTTGTTGTCATTGAGAAACAATTTTTTTTTCTATGTGAATTCATGACAATAGTGTTTTTTAGCACGCACTCCAAGGTTGTCTTCCACAACAACAACAACACCCCCAATCCTCCTTCTTGAGATTATAATGTGTTTTGCACTAGCTCACTTGGTTAAAAGTTTCCTTATTTAGGAAGAAGTCTTGAGTTCAAGTCTCTTTTTTTTTAACTTTTTGAAAAAATTCATGCATTCACTGTAAAATGTATTTCACTTAAATTATAAAAGCGAATCACTATAAAATAACTTCAATATATATTTTTTAGTTACTTTTTGCATGCAACTTTAATTTAAAAGGTAACTTCATTGTAAAAACGATTCCTTCTTATTCTATAAAAGAGGGTCACTTCATAAGAAACTTATTTGTAAAAGTGAGGTTATTAGGAGGGGTATCACCATGTGGACCAACTTCTACTTGCCAGGTGGCTCTTTAATTACTGTTTATGCCTTTTTTTCAAAATGACATAACTTTCACATCCGAAGTCTGTTTTCAATGCCGTTTTTTTTAAACAACTTATTTTTTCAAGAACTTTCCATCCATACCAACAATTTAATCCTTTAAATCCATATTCTCTACATATTTAATATGGATTCTCCCAATTATGTTTTACTTACCAATACCAACTACTTTTCATGGAAATCCCATATGGAGGACACATTAAGAAGTAAATGATTTTACTGTGTTACCTTGGGGAAAAGAACAAGAACCCACTACTGATGAAAAGAAAATCAAATGGGATGATAATAATGATGAAGCATGTTATCACACAATTTGTACTTTCCCAAAGAAAAAGGCAAGTGGGTGCTAAATTGGCGTAACAAGGAGGATGTCCTATCACTGTCACCTAAACAAGACACCTCTTTCTATTTAGGAGTAGTACCCTAGGGGAGATGTCCCTAGTGACCTGGGGGTTTGAGAAGGCCAAGGAAAAAGTATCAAGAAAGTCCCACCCCTCTCTCAGGTCACTCTGATCAAAAGTTCCAAAGGTTTTAATGAGATGAAGCAAAGTAATATTTAAGTGTACCTTCCCAGAACAAGACAACAATAAAAATACTATTTGCAAGTACCATATGATGTTAGTGCTTCACAAAACCATAGACTTTTGATAAAAAGAACAAGCTGATATAAAAGCTGAAGCAAAATAAGTATTTATAACAACGATATATATATATATATATATATATATATATATAGCTTCACAATTATGCCTCAATGAAGCTTAAAAAATGACCAGAAATGATAACATAAACTTGACAAAGTGATAGTAATTGTCAGAAGCAGTGATGACAATGTATAATCAACTTTAAAACTTGCTTTTAAGATGAATTTGTCGTTGTTATAGATGGCTGTAGAAATATTTTGCAACAACATCAAATTAGTTAGTAGGTTAGTCTAATCTAAAGTTAGAAATAGTTAGTAAAGGTCTTAAGGTATATGGTTTAAGAGTCGTTTTAGTCAATCAATCACTTGCAAGGTATGAACTAGTGCCCTTTAGGGTAAATGGAGTAAATGTTGCAATGCCAATTATTAGAGGGGAAAAAACAAAACAAATGATAATAGATGAGCTAAAGGAAAAAATAATATGATTGAGGTGTTAATAACATAAGGCCTCAATATCTAAAACCCTAGAAGAAAAATAATGCTAGGAAGCAGGTAACCCTAGGCCCTAGTGATTTCCTTCTTCTTTAGATCAAACTTGAAATAAATGTATGAAGCTTAATGAAGCAATGATACTAGAGTGCTACTAAGGCAGGGCTCTAGTATATCCTTCAAGGGAGGTGTTCTCTATCAAAATCAAGTAGGTGAAGAGTTATAAAGAAAATAACAATAACATGTGCTTTTCTCCTAGGCTTTCACACTAGCAATTTCATAATCTTAGAAATGTACAAGTAAATGCATCATAACCATTCAAAATAAATAAGGATTGCAGATTTCTACTTACTTCATCAAGAATAATCTAGCCACAAACCCTAGTTGAAGACTTTCCACCATGAAAATGAAAAAATACACCAAAAGAACCCTCCTCCAAGAGTTGCGCAACACTTAATTTCAGCCAATAAGCCGTAAAAGAGGTCGAATTTCAGACCTCACACTTGTGTGAGTGAAAGATGATGAAAAATATAAGATATTTTCCACTTATTTATACAATAATCATGACCTTTAATTACAGTTTAGGTCAAAAAAGGCCGACATGGCCAATTTACATGAAAAATCCAGTTTCACATAAAATTAACAATAAAAACCCTAATTTTGTCTTTTAGGGATGACATCATGACCCTCCTAGGGTGACGTTAGGCCCCTTCTTGGAACGTTAGGCCTCAAAAGGCCTTAGAAGCTACCACACGTGCTAACTGAGTTGTCCTCATGCTAAAACCCTAACTGGATGACATCAAGGCTCCATATGATGACATCAGGGGCCTTCCAGGTCCAACATCATGGTGGGAGGGAAAGACCCCCCTAGGTCCAGGCCTGGCAAAGTGTCTTTGGTGGAAATTCCTCCCTCTTCTCCGATGCAAACCTCTGGTATCCCTCTTCCCCTGGCTAGGGTCACAACATCCATCTGGTGGGATTTTAGCCCCATGGAGGTCTGAACTAATCATCTCCCCATATGTACCTGTCCATCGGGCATGATCTTGCAACAACAACAAGTACACCCTCCATGGGCTCATAAGTCACATGGATCATATCAATGTCAATCACATCTAATAATCAAGTTACCCAAACATGTGCATCAAACCCCCCTTTACCCAGACAAATTCTCAAAGACATTATGCTATTTAACAATCCAAGTTTGGAGAGGGTCTCAGGATGTCCTATTGGGATAATCCTCCTCAGGTGTGGGGTGTTTCTAGGTGAATACCAATCTAGGTCATGTAAATGCATGAGATGCTGTAGGGGATGTTTGGGCAAGGGGTGTAGTGATAACAGGGAAATGTAGGTCTTACATGTGGGTACCTCTGTAGAGGGAGAGTTACACCTTGTCATGGATGCCATTGTTTCCTATCCCATTCAATGCCTTTTTACTCTTTGTATTATTTCTTTTTTCTTTCAAGATAATAGTTGGAGGACATTATCCTGGTGTGGTGACTAGTGGTGACAGCGTTACCCACAAGCATTTCACAAAAAAGGGAAGGTTGGCTCGTGATGAGATCCTCTTTCTCCTGGCTATACCACCAAAAGCCACTACCCTAGTTTGGTGACTAGATGAATAGTAGTATCATACCGCTACATTCCCATGGAACTAATAGGATGAATCATGATGAGACCTCCTATCCACTAACTAGGGCTTGAATTTTATTTTATTTTATGGGTCCCCGTTTCTTACTGAGAAGCCCTTTATTGCTTTCTCGGGAATCCCTGGGTGAAGCATCTCAAGGTTTCATCTTGGATTTTAACTTTTTCCAGCTACTTTTACCCTCCGTGCCTTTAGCCCCTTCTTCCCACAAGGCAAGGTACAACCCTTACTAGCTTGGCAAACTCAATGCCCGAAACAATGTAGGGGATAGATGAGAGGGATAATGATGAAAAGTGGTAAGTATGGAAGGAATGAACGATGATATTTGATAGAACCACCTAATGGAAAATCATCCTTAAGGGAAACAACTTAATAGGGCACTCTGTCATCCCCCCTAGGTATGGACAAGTCAAAGGGAATAATTTCCAAGCAAACATTATGAAACAAAAGAGAATTCAATGCACATATTCAAATGTTTTGAGAATTAGAGTGACACATACAATGATACCCAGACTCATTACCTCATCGAGAAAGACCCACCGCTACTTCAGAACCAGGCTGATGGAATGGATGCTGCTGCTGTTGATATATGAGAGGTGCTGAAGAAAAGATGGGCCCTCCAGGGCCAAGATCAAGTCATATGTCTCTTGGTACTCCATGTCTAGGACCTATGGGCCTCGAGACATAATCTCCTTAGTTATCCCTAGGATAGGGGATAACATCTGGCTCCAACTCGGGGACATGTGCTCATCGTAGAGCGCATGAGAACCTCAGTGTCTATGGAATGACCCGTGACCTGCTAGATCTAAAACAAATGATTAGTAATCTCTTGGGGTGGTGATATCGCCCTTGGCTTATATATGATAAAATGAAATACAAGTAAGAAATAATATATACAAATGGAAATACAACTACTCTAGCATGATATGCAGATGGTATATACAATGAATGCAAATTCCTACCTACTTACCTGTACTTACCTGTGAAGTCAAGTCTTTTCCCCTTGATGGGGTTTGAGGAGGTGTCCACTCACTGGTAATGAACGTCTTTTTCCTTCCAACGTGGATAAATAGTATTCATCATTGACTGACTTCATTCCGACTCTGAAAAGTCCAAGACAAAACTGTGCACTCCCTTTGACATTAGTAGGCTCTCCCTTTTTTGTATCCCACATCCAGACCGTATCTCCTTCTTAGTAATCCTTTGTCTTGAATTTGTCTGTTTCTTTTATAACTCTAGTATATTGTTTTTGTTGGACACACCTACCACACTTAGAGAGGGGGGGGGGTGAATGAGTGTGGGGCTCTTTTTCCAAAACTTCCCTCTATCACAAAACTTATCAATTAGCATTCAACATTTATTCATTACCCATTGCTGTCATTTATAACCAGTTAGATGTAGGCACATATCAACAACATATCATCAACAAGTCATCATCATAATGGACACAAAGAACACAAGATGTATGTACAATTTTATTTTTATTACGGACCACAATCCTTGGGTTTATCAGCAACAACTGAATATAATACAACTCTACAAAAGCACCAGCTCTATATGCAAGACTCAGCTTACATTCTCAGCACCAACTAAGATGAGGCAACAATCCTCAACAAATATCAATCTGTCAATAGGTACGCGACCTGTTAGTAGTGCAGCCCGCGTGTGCATGCACCTTGGCTCACTACAACCCGCGTGTGAATGCGGCCAATGTATAATGTAACAGGTGTATACTCTTGAGAAACTAGGATTTTTCTTTGCTTCACATGCTCAGATCCTCTGCAACCTGCAATCACTTTCTCTTCTATATTCCACTGTCCAAAATGACCCACAGCCAGTCAAAACACATCCAAGCTTGCTCATGCTCCACAATAAATCAATATGAATGCTATCTCAATCATGTATAAATAACTAATATACCATAGCAATCATGTCACTACTGAATCACAAGAGTGTTTCTCACTCCATAAACCAAATCAACCAAATTGAGCCACATCATAGAAGCCATACCAAGAATGCCCTAAGCATTCACAACATATCAAACAATAGCATCTATCAAGACAATAATGTAACCACACCAGTGTCTTAGTGATAGATTTGAGGCCATAGAATGCAGATCTGGAACCTGCCTCATCATCCAAGAGCTTGGCACCTGCTCAAACACAAATATCCATGAGGTTATTTAGTCCACGCTCCCTGTACACAGTCAGCCTGTGTGTACACTCACCATATACACATCCAACCCGCGTGTACATGCACCCTATACACAGACAACCCGCGTGGGCATCAAAAAATAGGGTTTTCTGTGACTCTGAGACTTTTTCCATCAAGATCTCCGACATTGCCAAAAATTTGATGCGTCCATGAGATCCTCCTCTTGCTCTCTTCCTCAAAATAGATCTTCAATCATGCTCAAGAGATCCACACCAATAAGATTCTCTCACAAGAAACTCTCCATCAATACTCCTCAAGATATTCACAAGAAGTTCTCCATTGATCCACAAAAAAGATTCTTACCAAATGTACATTTTACAAGAGATCCTAGCTTCTTATTTATACTTTCATCTTCTAGGTCACTTAACCCATTTTTAGGTTACTTAAC
>JZKD02S1591645.1:77591-88143 GCA_000966675.3 Picea glauca | reverse complement strand
AGCACTTTTACTTCTTTGACCTTTTGGGGCTTCAAGCCTTCATATGGGGGTCCTCCAACTTCATAAGGCCATAACTCTCAAACTGTGAGGAGTTATGTGACATTCCACATACCACTGGAAATGGCATGACAAACACTATCCATATAGGATAGTTTCACCAACAACTTCATTGATCTTCATATCATTATTCCACATACAAGCATGGGTCCTCCAACTGTTCTCTTAGGATAACTCATTCCATAAAGTGTCTTCCCGTGAGGGATTTCACCATAAGGGGACCACTTTGGAGTTCATCCATTTGTGCACCTTTTCAACCATGATAAGACACTAATGATTCATCTTTGCATCAATTGGTTTCAACTTGGACATATATCATTCTCATCAAGGACATCATATCAATCAATTACTTGACATAAATCAATGACATCAATCAAACCAAATCATTTACATATGATCCAACAATCTCTCAAATAATCAAACCATTGGCATCAATGACAAGATGATCCAACAGGTTTGATGGAGGAGGGTGGGATTCTGCTATGAAGACTTCCTGTTGGGTCAGTCTGATCAATATGTCATCCTCCCCTTTCTTTAATAGCTTGATGGTCCCAACTTCTTTGTCCTTGTATTTGTCTAGTAGTTGCTGGTATTCTTCCTTCTTTGGCCATTGTATTTGATCAAAGTCTTTCTCTGGAGCGAAAGGAAAATCATTAGGGGAAAATACATGAAGAATTTCCTTGATTGTCTCATGTGTTTCGCTAGTTATAACATCATCATCAATTTCTTGCACATGGACCTTATCCATCGAAACATTTGGGAGGAATCTTATTGTTCCTTCATTCATAGGCACACTAATGTAAGTTAGATCCATATCTAAGGTGTTTCCTAGCATTACAAAAAACTTCCTGGACAACAACATTCCCCATACATTCAGGACATTCAATACCACAATATCCATATGGATCACTCTCTTCGTTTATCTTCCAAGTGATACTTCAACATTCTCAACTACCCCATGAGTGGGTATGGCCCTGGATTCAAAGACACACACATTCTTGTAAGGCCATGTGGCCTTTAGGCCTAATTTTTCCATGACCTTCAAGGACATCATGTTAGCACCCACCCCTGAATCAAGCATACAATTGTTAGGGCATTTGTTATTAATCAACAAGGTCATGAAGAAAGGTGGGTGTCCATCATACTGAACCCTAAAGTGATCTTATTGTAACATGATAGGAGGGTCCATTGGCTCATTTGAATTTTTGAAATTTTTTTCGAACCTTTCTTTTATAGATGGGACCTTGATGAGTTCCCTTAATGGAATGGTCATGTGCATTTTATCCAATTCACCTTCAAAATAAAAGTTCAAATCCACTTTATCGGTTTTGGGAGGCTTTTTAGGAAGAAGTATGTTCATAGGTGGAGGTGTTGTTTGTGAAATTATAGGCCCAGTAGAGAGAGGTTGGTTCATTATTTTTTGCCAACTGTATACTTGGAATTCTTTCTTCTTCAACTTTTCTCTCGACTCTTGGTCAAGCTTATTTATCACCTCCATCCTAGCCTTCCTAGTTGCTTCCTTTATGCCTTCGTGATGTTCTTCAAGTGTGACATTAAGGCAATATTGAGGACTTTCTATGGTATGATTAACAACATTCACTTGGTAATGTTCACCATTGTTGAGAGGACACTCATGCTCCCTGTGTGAGTCTTGTCACTGCAAGCACCAAGGGTTTTCATCTACTATGTTTGCGGGGGCTAAAGTATTAGGAACCTCTTGATCATTATTTGGTCTAAAAACTTGATTCCCTTTCTAAAATTGCCCTTTGTAAGGAACCCTAGGAGCTTGTTGCTAATCTCTTTCTATATTAACAATCCTATTCATCATTATTTCTTGGGTTTTTACCATGCCATCTACAATCAATTGTAGCTTTGCCAAGATAGTGCTAATATTTGAGGTAGGTTCAACATTATGGACTATCTTAGGTTTAACATCCATTTTGATTCTTGGGGAAGAGAAAGGCTCGACTCTAGATGATGATAGGTTGTGTTCAATCCTTGCAACTACCTCTTGGGATTCTTGGATTGTTTTAGGGGCTTTATCTCTGAGGAGATATCCCAGTTGTCCTATAAAGGCTTTGGTGTAAAGAAAGAGAAGGAAACTTTCTGAAGGATGATGGATGGCTGGGATCTTTTGCATTAAATTTTCAAATTTATCATGAAATTATCTAACAATTTCATTCTCTTTTTTTGTGAGGTTATTAGGCCTTATCAACATCATGTTGGGGTCTTCCTTGACACTCCATCTTCTGAGGAATATTTCCTCTAATTTATCCATGGTTTTAATACTAGCATCGGGAAGATCATTGTACCATTGTCTAGCGCCATCATGGAGGGTAGAAGAGAACAATTTCATAGCTAAATCCTCAACATCATCACTGATGGGATGAAGCTGAAAGAAGGCCCATAAATTACTCATATGATCCTCGACATTGAATACATCATTACTAGTGAATTTAGGCAACCATTTCTCATACTTAGGGGGCATTTTCCTAGGGTATCCTAGTATGCTTGTCATGTCTAATGGTTTGAAGAGCTTGAATGACCATTGATTTTGGATATTAGCTTGGTTTGGATTAACAGTCTGAGTTTTTGCACTAGACATTATGTTTAAAGGAAGATTGCCTCCAAATAATGATTTTACTATAGGAGAGTTTCAGGGAGGTTTTCTTCTATAGGACTTGGGAGGATTGGTATACCTCCCTGAGCTTTGTGAAGTCACCAGATAAATTTCTTGAAACTATCAAAGGAATGAGGGGATCACCCTCAATGGAGTCACCAGGTAAGATTTTTAAGATAAAGGCTTTTGAGGAAAGGCTTACCTAAAAGTGTCATCTTTGAGGAGAATTGACTCAATGTTGTTCGACAATGAAACCAAAATGTTATCGCACAATTTTTACCTGCCCAAAGCCAAAGGCAAGTGGGTACTAAATTGGCATAACAAGGAGGATGTCCTATCACTGTCACCTAAACAAGACACCTCTTTCTATTTAGGAGTAGTACCCCCGGGGAGACGTCCCTGGTGACCTGAGGGTTTGAAAAGGATAAGGAAAAAGTATCAAGAAAGTCCCACCCCTCTCTTAGGTCACTCTGATCAAAATTTCCAAAGGTTTTAATGAGATGAAGCAAAGTAAAGTAATATTTAAGTGTACCCTCAAAACAAGAAAACAAGAAAAATGCTATTTGCAAGTACCATATGATGTTAGTGGTTCATAAAACCATAGACTTTTGATAAAAAAAAACAAGTTGATATAAAAGTTGAAGCAACAAAAGTATATATATATCAATAGCTTAGCTTCACAATTATGCCTCAACAAAGATTAAAAAATGACCAAAAATGATAACATAAACTTGACAAAGTGATAGTAATTGTCAGAAGTAGTGATGGCAATGTATAATCAGCTTTAAAACTTTCTTTTAAGCCGAATTTGCTGCTGTTATAGATGGATGTAGCAATATTTTGAAAAAACAAAAAATTGGTTAGTAGGTTAGTCTAATCTAAAGTTATAAATAGTTAGTAAAGGTCTTAAGGTAGATGGTTTAAGAGTTGTTTTAGTCAATCAATCACTTGCAAGGTATGAAATAGTGCCTTTTAGTGTAAATGGAGTCAATGTTGCAGTGAAAATTCTTAGAGGAAAAAAAACAAAAACAAATGATAATAGATGAGCTAAAGGAAAATGGAATATGATTGAGGTGTTAGTAACCTAAGGCCTCAATATCTAAAACCCTAGAAGAAAAAAAAATGCTAGGAAGTAGGTAACCCTAGGCCCTAGCGATTTCCTTCTTCTTTAGATCAAACTTGAAATAAATCTATGAAGATTAATGAAGCAATGATACTATAGTGCTACTAAGGTAGGGCTCTAGTATATCCTTCAAGGGAGGTGTTCTCTATCAAAATCAAGTAGGTGAAGAGTTATAAAGAAAATGGAAATAACATGTGCTTTTCTCCTAGGGTTTCACACTAGCAATTTCATAATCTTAGAAATGAACAAGTAAATGCACCATAACCATTCAGAATAAAGAAGGATTGCAGATTTATACTTACTTCATCAAGAATAATCTAGCCACAAACCCTAGTTGAAGACTTTCCACCATGAAAATGCAAAAATACACCAAAACAAGCCTCCTCCAAGAGTTGCACACCACTTAATTTCATCCAATAAGCCTTAAAGAGGCTGAATTTTAAACCTCACACTTGTGTGAGTGAAAGATGATGAAAAATATAAGATATTTTCCCCTTATTTATACAATAATCATGGCCTTTAATTACAATTTAGGTCAAAAAAGGCCGACATGACCAGTTTACATAAAAAATCAAGTTTTACATAAAATTAACAATAAAAACCCTAATTTTGTCTTTTAGGGATGACATCATGCCCCTCCTAGGGTGGCGTTAGGCCTCTTCTTGGAACGCTAGGCCTCCAAAGTGAAATGTTAAGCCTCAAAAGGCCTCAGAAGCTACCACATGTGCCAATCAATCTGTCCTAATGCCAAAACCCTAACTAGATGATGTCAAGGTTCCATATGGTGATGCAAGGGCCTTCCAGGGAAAACGTCATGGTGGGAGGGAAAGACCCCCCTAGGTCCATGCCTGGAAAAGCGTCTCTGGTGGAACATCCTCCCTTTTCTCCGGTGCAAGCCTCCGATATCCCTCTGCCCTAGGCTGGGGTCACAACATCCATCTGGTGGGATTTTAGCCTCATGGAGGTCCGAACTAATCATCTCCCCATATGTACCTGTCCATCGGGCATGGTTCTGCAACAACAAAAAGTATGCCATCCATGGGATCATAAGTCACAAGGATCATAGCAATGCCAATCACATCTAATAATCAAGTTACCCAAACATGTGCATCAAACCCCCCTTTACCCAGACAAATGCTCAAAGACATTATGCTATTTAACAAGACAGGTTTGGAGAGGGTCTCAGTATGTCCTATTGGGATAATCCTCCTCAGGTGTGGGGTGTTTCCAGGTGAAGACCAATCTAGGTCATGTAAATGCATGAGATGGTGTAGGGGATGTTTGGGCAAGGGGTGCAGTGATATAATGGAAATGTAGGTCTTACCTGTGGGTGCCTCTGTAGAGGGCGAGCTGCACCTTGTCATGGATTCCATTGTTTCCTAGCCCATTCAATGCCTTTTTACTCTTTTCTTTATTGATTTTTTCTTTCAAGAGAATAGTTGGAGGACACTGTCCTGGCGTGGTGACCAATGGTGACAATGTTACCCACAATCATTTCACAGAAATGAGAAGGTTGGCTCGTGATGAGACCCCCTTTCTCCTGGCTATATGACCAAGAGTCACTACCCTAGTTTAGTGACTAGATGAATAGTAGTGTCATACCTCTACATGCCCTTGTACCTAATAGTCTGACTCATGATGATACCTCCTATCCACCAACTAGGCCTTGAGTTTTATTTTATTTTACGGGTCCCCATTTCTTGATGAGAAGCCCTTTATTATTTTCTCAGAAATCGTCGGGTGAAGCATTTCAAGGTTTCATCTTGTCTTTTAACTTATTCCAGCTACTTCTACCCTTTGGGCCTTTATCCCCTTCTTCCCACAAGTCAAGGTACAACCATTACTATCTTGGAAAACCCAATGCCTGAAACAATGTAGGAGATAGATGAGAGGGATAATGATGAAAATTTGTAAGTATGGAAGGAATGGACGATGAGATTTCATAGATCCACCCAGTGGAAACTCATCCCTAAGAGAACCAACTTACTAGAGCACTTTGTCATTCCCCCAGGTATGGACAAGTCAAAGGGCATAATTTCCAAGCAAATGTCATGAAACAAAAGAGAATTCAATGCACATATTCAAATGTTTTGTGAATAAGAGTGACACATACCATGATACCCAAACTAATTACCTCATGGAGCAAGACCCACCGCTACTTTAGAACCAGGCCGATGGGATGGACGCTGCTACTGCTGATAGATGGGAGGCACTAAAGAAAATATGGGCCCTCCATGGCCAAGCTCAAGTCATATGGCTCTCTATACTCCATGTCTAGGACCTGTGGGCCTCAAGACATAATCTCCTTAGTTATCCCTAGGATAGGGGATAACAATGCACATGGACTAATTGGAATGTCTTGTTAGGAAATGAGGAACACTTCCACACTAAACCTAGTAAAAGAGAGGAAGAAAGATTTAAAAACAAAAGTAAATGACAAAGAAAACACATAGTACACATAGATTTTACCCTGGAATCCCAAACATAAAAACTAAAATTCCTTGAGCGTTCTTCTCTCCTGTTGTCTTATTCATTCAGAATAAAAGGTTACATGCCTAACCTTGGTATAAACCTAAGACATGATTTAAATCATACCTTCTTTCTTTATACAAGAACAACCCTCTAGCCAATTCGGCTTATGTAACATCCCCCAACCCAACTGAGGGACACTACGGTGCAAAATACTCTTAAAAATGAAATTTCTACTAATTGATTTAATTCATTTACAGCTAACTCAATCCCTGTATCTTTCAACTACAAATTAAAATAGATTTAACTATTGTCTACAACCATAAACTAGATGTATCTGCCACATGCTAATAATCAACATGAAATGTAGCTAAAAAACTCATTACAACAATATATAAATCACTTCCAAATACCAATAGTTCATGCACAACAATTAAACACATAATTTAACATAATAGCAAGACAAACCATTTATCTTTTCACAATAGTTGTGCAACCAACTACTTGGAACAAATTTTCTTCCCAAACATAGACTGACTGTTCCAAATATCAACAACCAGTCATCCCCGAGCTTAGGCTAGAAATCCACAAAAGAGGGTGATCTCTCACAGTCCACTCACAACTCATAAAACTCTCAACCCAACTGATATTCTCCTACATCTATCCTGATTTTCCACCAACGCTCTTCCTCTTGAATTGTCCAACCCAAGGAATGTAACCCTTCCCTAATCTCATTCCCTTGGGAATCCCATTCATTTATCAGGGACTCTCTGGCACAAGAAACTAGGAATCAATTGAGAACTCAAGGGAAATTGCTGATAAAAAAACTATCAACAAATAAACAATGACCACTTGTTGTTTTAGTACAACTCACCCATGAGTTCACTCTTCAAGATTGACAATTTGGCTCTTCAATTTTCCAGCTCCAATTATGCTCATCCCATTCGTTTATCAGGGCCTCTCTGGCATAGGAAACTAGGAATCTCTCAATTGAGAACTCAAGGGAAATTGTTGCTAGGAAAACTATCAACAAATCAACAACAACCACTTGCTGTTTTAATGCAACTCACCCATGAGTTCACTCTTTAGGCTTGAAAATCTGGCTCTTCAATTTTCCAGCTCCAGTTACGCTCCAACATGCTCTAGAATTGTACCTCCATGACTGCATTAAATTCAAGATCTGTTTCCTGCTCTCTCCTTGTTTTCCATGGAAAAAATTGACTAACTAAAAACTCCTCTCCCAACCCATACAAATTTCCTCTCTTTGGCTTGTCTTTCTTGAATCACACTCTTCCCTAAGATGATTATCATCAACCCCCATGTGCCCAATAAATTTGGGATGTGACCACTCACACCCACCCTCTTACATGTATTCAATGATTGGATTTGGGGACACTAAATCAGAAAATGGGAAGGTTCAATTTTAGGAAAATGGGTTAAATTAATATACATGGGTAATTTCTCCCTTGGACCCCTCTTAGCCATTATCTTAGACACTCCCCTCTCTTGTAGATTAATTCATACCCCAACTCTTTTCCATGTCCCCTTAGCAACTAACATTACATTTTATTAATAAAATAAAGAGATACAATTCACATATTACATTGCTTGGACGTAGCCACATATTATATCTACATAAACATTAATTAAAAATGGGGATTATAGTGGGGATGTTACATTCCCCCTCCCCTACAATTTTGCATGATCCTTGGTGCACTCTATGGCGATATACATACATGAAAATTTACATCACAATACTTAGAAATAAAATTATGCAATTTAACAACTCGAACCATAATCTCATGTTCCTCTCAACTCGCCGACCAAAGGAATGCACCATTTGTTTATCATAGTTAACCCAATGGATGTACTATCCATTTATCAAGGCTAATACAAGGAATGAACAATTCATTTATCAAGGTCCCCAGTGCAGTTGGCCAAGACTCTGAGATGTGGTTCCAGAACTCTAGTTGCTCAAAATTGAGTCTTGCATTCTGTCTTCTTCAAAACTGTAAAACATTTGCAGGTATTATTCCCACATGTTTTCTTCATGATCCCATGTATCATCTTCAGTACCATAATAGGTCCATTGTAGTTTCCCACATGTCTCTCGGAAACATTCAAGAGAGACTCTAAAATTTTGATTCGGCCATTTAATTTTGGCAATGCACAATTAAATATAAATCCTGGGTTATAAAATAAGGTTGACAACAAAGAAAAGAAAAACAATTCTAGATTTCACAAAGGATCTTCCACGAATTTGTGAATTCATTACATAAATTACAACTATTCTACAAATATTTTAAAGAATTCATATACACAATTCTACTCTTATTACAATGTAATAATCCAGAAACAAAATACCAGAACCGTTGAAGATGAGAAATTTGAGGAAGTCCGTCAATGACTTGTGCTCCGTCCTTGTTTTGCTTGCTAATCACAGAGACTTCACTAATACCTCCCAACCAATGATATGGGTACTCTTCTTCCCCCTTAGCCCCCCGAGCCGCAAAGGGGCCACACACAAGAAACCAACAAACAATAGCTCCAAGGCTTGCCTTGCAAGATAGAGCTTCCACTCTTTCTACAAGCTTGGTATCCCAACTCTCACAAGTAAAACAAAGTGAAAACAATTTTGGCAGCATAACCTTATCAAGAATAAGTGTTCCCCTGTTTTCCTTCTACACCATTTGTTTTATAGAAATTTCCTCACTGACACATGTCCACATGCACAAATAATTAACTTTTTAGATTAATTTAATTATGATTATTCACCCACACACTTGTCACACTCTCCCCAAGTTGCACAACTAATTATCATTTTTTGTTTATTTAAAAAACCATTTTTCATCACATTCTCCAATGTGTTCCTATTTTCTCTCTTAGATGTCCTTTTGTTCCCCAAATTCTCATTTAATGAGTGTCTCCTAACTAGATATTAGTTAGAGTTGGATTAAGAGTCTTCTTCTAGTTAAACTTAGTGGTAGCTTGACTCTAAATACTATTATATGTGTACACCTATTCTCTCATATTTTATTTCTTTCTATTTTAAAACTCCCTTTTATTAATTTCATTCACACATGTGCATTTTATTCAATCTTCAAATTTATTCCCCTTTTTTTCTAGAGTTTGATTATTCTCCAATATTTTGTCCTAATTCTTTTAGTCCTTTAATTAATTTAGACTTATACTTAGTCTTAGACTCAGGCTTAGACTTTTGTTGGGATTTATAATTAATAAATAACTATTTAATTAATTATTTTATTCCAACAAGGTATAATCATTTCAATGTTTTCTAGGCCACCTAGATTTATTGACTCAAGTTTTTAATGACGCGACGTGCCCTTCAAGACGCACCTCTGTGCTCCAAGGGTGCCACTCACCTTTGAATGATTTTGGAAGTTTGTTTGACCCTTGTAGTCAACATGCCACTCGATCATCCTTGTGAGAGACTAAGGGCTTCTAAGGAATAATGTTTCCACCTTATTGTGTGCCCCTTAGAAATTCTTCGTGAGCGACTATCTCAATCCACCTTCATGAAATCGTGGACCTCTTGAACTAGGTAATCATTAACCTATAGTTCAAACCACGACGAGAGTGATAGTAGGCTGTGACATGGACACTGTCACACCTCTCCCTCAATGTCTGGTTTCTTTGCATGGCCCCTCTACTCCATATGTGAGTCAAATTAACAAGCATTGTCAAGCCTGCATCCACTGAAAAAAAACATTGTCAATAATACACATAAATAAATCATATTGAATCAATCATATATCACATGTGTGTAAATGAAATACTCAATCAAATACAATCCACTTCCTGACTCAATCTAGAGTCCAAGGAAGTCCATTGATGCCATCAACATCCATAACTTGTCATGTGTCTTGCACACTTAGGAAAAATCGTTAACAGAATCTGCCAATACATATACATCAAATAACAATAAGTCACAACACATCATCATCATCATGTATAACCCATAATCGAAACGAAATCATAATATACCATAACCGTATCAATTTCACGCAAGTGTCCTCAAAGAATATGTCAATAAAGGTGTGCTCAATAGGGCAGGATGTTACAAATTATGATTATTCACCCGCACACTTGTCACACTCTCCCCAAGTTGCACAAGCAATTACCCTTTTTATTTTATTTAAAAAACTATTTTCCCTCACATTCCCCAATGTGTTCCTATTTTTTCTCTTAGATGTCTTTTAGTTCCCCAAATTCCCATTTAATGAGTGTCCCCTAACTAGATCTTAGTTTGAGTTGGTTTATGA
>JZKD02S1591645.1:53581-65699 GCA_000966675.3 Picea glauca | reverse complement strand
ATATTTTTGTTTACACCCTGGAACAAATACACATGATTGTTGTGAATTTTAATTGAAATTTTTAATTAAGTTGTGTAGGAGGTGAGTTAGTTAGGGTTGATGTAACAAAACCTAGAGCTCTTGTAACAATGCACCGATCCTTAATTTAGTTTAATCTTAACGATCTACCTGGTGGTAGATCCATCTCATATTATTGTTGTTGTGTCAAAAGGGAGTTTGGAGTTGCTTAATAAGTGTCCGACAACACTATTTGGCATAAGAAAATTGAATCTCATACGTTGGAAGTTCAATTCAACTGAATGTACACTAAGGATTTAAAGTTGTGTAATAATTAATCCTTTCACCACTTCAAATCATGACTAGCTTTCCATTATAATTATATTTTGTTGATCTCCATAATTATTATTGCGACGAACCTTTTTGTCCCCTACACTAAAAATGGTATTGTAGTGGTACCACTTAGCTTCTTTTATATCACTTTATCACACGATTGTTTCCATTGGAATTTTTGTTCTCTTAAGATATATAATAGTTCCTTGCCCAGTTTGAGCCAGTTCTCAGGGAGTACATTAAATCTGGTGGTTGGCAACAATTTTCAACTCTCTCAAGCTCGCCTTATCTCTAAGTAAAAATTGAATTAACTAGTTCTTGTTATGACAATTCAAAAGGTCCTTCAAACCTGTTAAAGAGCCATTAGATCTAAAGTGGTAAACGAACCTTTGATTAGAGCATGAGCCCTTAGAAGTTATATATAAGTAAAATTTGGTAATACTTTAATAGACAAATTTGTTGATAGATATTGATATTTTACCTATCAAGGGCATTCAAAACTTTTAGTTATCCTATATCCCTTACTACATAAATATTGTTAGACCTTAATCGTTGCATGTAGATAAATCCATTTTAAGGATCTATTGGAACATATGTTAAAGATTATTAAATTTGTACAACTATGGAAGTTGACTCATTACTTGTTTCAAGGAATCCTTAAGTTAGAATGCTTTTGAATGAATATTTGAACTAGTGATAAGTTAAATTGGTGTAATATAGATCGTTATTTCGTATTCTTATAATGATGGTATGTTGGTATACCTATTGAATAAATAATCACACATCTAGGGGAGATTTTGTTAATTGATGGAAATAAGTTATATGGTATCATGAGTCCTAAATTATTTATCTAGACAGTGAAAAATAATGAATTGTATTCTTATAGGACTGGTACTTTTGTTAGGCAGTGAATAATTAGTATTATCTCAAGGGTAGAGAATTATTAACAATGAATATGATTAGATGATAGTATCCATGACGAGGAGTCTTATTTTCTAAATGATGAAATATTTTGTTGCTTGAAATGTTAAAGGAAGGAAACCTTGTCTAAATTAATGAGTACTTGAACGTTAAATTTCGTTATGATTAAGAATCTTACTGTTACTTTAATATTGAGTCTAGAATGATTTGATTATGGGAATAAATATCTCCATGTTCTTAAGAACATTCACCAGTCCCGAGACCTTAAATGGTCAAGATCAATCAGATGAATCCTGGACTTGAGCATTGATTACGTGTCTTGGAGGTCCTAACCTTTCAGGGTAGGTTGGGCGGAAAAACGTCTTTATTATTTTATGTGATATGGTTGATCTCTTAGTAATAGTGATGTTGTAACTTGTTTTTGTTGTGTAGCGATGTAGAAGATATTTGAATGTTTATGTTGATGTATGTATTGTTGCTTATTACTTGTTCTAACTACTGTTGTTTTTAAAAATAAAATACCACTATTATACTCTCTTACTTGATGTCGTAATGGAGGGGTCTTTACATATGTTATTAGAGCAGTTTCAAACCTACGAGATTGGACTATTACGCCTTCCATTGTGTTAACTAAATGATAAAAAAAATATCGCTAATTGATTTTGAAATTATCCATGTAGGTAATCATGGTTAGAGGACGTAGGGGAAGTAGATGTCGTGGTGTTGGAGGAAGAGGTGTGATGCCTCTGATAGTTACCACTCTAGAGGGTTATAAACCCCAGGGGAGATGAAAAGACTACTGAGCATGAGTAGGTTGTTTTGGGAGATGTGGTAGGTATGATGAGATCCTTCTAGAGGATGTTAGAAGTGTTGATAAAACACCTAGATCAAGATGAGGGTAGAGGGTTTGTGCCCAATGATGGTTCACAGAGCACTCCAACTGGTAGTAGTATCATGCACAAAGAACTCAAGAAGGAGAAGTTTCCCGAGTTTTAGGGTGCTCCGGACAACTTAGTCGCATAGGCATGGATGGAGAACATGGCAATGTGCTTCACACTTCATGATTACACCTCCAACATGAAAGTCCACATGGAAGTATTCCAATTGAAAGGGAGTGCTCTACTTTTGTGGAAGATGGTCCTACCTCAACTAAACATGGTCATTGAAGACATCTCATGGGAGTTGTTCGAGGAATAGTTCCGGGAGAGGTACTTGTCCAAGGATTCCATTGAGTTCCAACTTAATGAGTTCAATGCCTTAAGACAGGGTAGTCGTATGGTGTTAGAGTATGAGGCTAGGTTCATAGAGCTACTTAGGTATGCTCCACATATGAATATGAAGAATTTAAAGGTCAACAAGTTTGTGTTTGTCCTTAAATTCAACATTCGTTCAAAGGTGAGGATCCAAATGCCTCAGATATTGCATACTCTAGTTCAGAAATCCCTCATAGCTGAGGAAGAACTGAACAATGGGGGTCAAGGTATGATTCCTTCTAGACCTACTGGTCAAACGACACAAGGAGTGCAACAACATCAGACACCAACCATACAGACTTTTGGGCATCAAGATATTCTTAAAGGACCTATGTTCTTGACACTGCGACAATAGAATCCTCAACAGAGGACTCCTTACAAAGGACCACAACAACAAAAAAAACATCATTTGCAACAAAAAAAATAGTTTAGGACTGTTTAGCAGAACATACCAAGATCATAGACTGTTAGGCCAACAACTTCTACTTCAGGGACCAGGAGCCCTGGACCAAAGACTGGATGTTAGACATGTGGAGAGCCATGTTACCAATGAGATTGTCCGATTGAGAAGAAAAGAGTGGCTAGATCATCAGGACCCACTACAGTTGGATATTTGGGAAAGGCCCATAGGATACATGCAATGGTGAACAATTGCCATATCGAGCACCATTGCACTGTGCTCTAGACATCAGGTACGATCATTGATCAAGATTTTAGTATTTTGAGAGATCTCGATGCTACAAAGAGATTTATTTCTAGTGCAATGCTAAAGAGAATTAAGGTAAAGGTAATCGAGCAGGATGTGTTTAGATACATAGAAATGGCATTGGGTGCCAAACATAAAGTCGGAGGAAAGGTTACTGACTGTAGCATTAAATTGGGATATTTTGTAACAAAGGTAGATATCTATGTCATGATCTTAGGATCTTATGACATAGTGATAGGAATGGAATGGTTGGAATCGCATGATGCAATACTTAACTGTAAGACAAAATGGTTAAATTTGACAAATGATTTGGGACATAGTAGAGTGATTGTAGGAAGAAACCAGGGGGTGTCTCTGAGGTTTGTTTCTTCCCTACAATTGCAAAAGAGTATGCGCAAGGGATGCAAGTTATATGCTATCTTAGAGCTCAATGAAAAGGGCGATGTGAAAGGACTAGAAGAACTTCTTGTAGTACAATATTTTGCAGACGTATTTCCAAAAGTGTTTCTGGGGTTACCTCCCAAAAGAGAGTTGGATTTTACAATAGACTTGAAACCTGGAACTGAACCGATAGCGAGAACACCTTACCAGATGTCAACGCCTGAATTGGAGGAGTTGTAAATGAAATTGAATGAATTGTTGGACTTGGGACTTATACGTGTAAGTGTGTCTTTGTTGGGTGCTCCAGTGAATTTTGTGAGACAAAATGATGGGTCATGGATACTTTGTAATGTATACCGTCAATTGAACAAATCTATGATCAAGAACCAATATCATCTACCGAGGATTCATGATTTGTTTGATCAGATGAAGGGAGTGACAGTGTTTTCAAATATTGACTTGAGATTGAGATATCACCAGTTATAGATCAAGGAGGAAGATATCCCTAAGACCATGTTTAAGATGAGATTTAGACACTATGAGTTTGTATTTTTACCGTTCAGTTTGATTAACGCCGCAGGGGTATTGATGAGTTTTATGAATGCAGTGTTCGTGAATACTTGGAAAAGTTTGTTCAAGTATTTATTGATGTCATACTGATATATTCTTGGATGACAGAAGCACATGATGAACACTTGATATTGTTCCTGTAGTGTCTAAGAGAAAACAAATTGTACGAGAAGCTATCAAAATGCTCTTTTTATCAATCAAAGATTCATTACTTGGGACACATCATATCTGGGGAAGGTATCATTGTGTATCCAATGAAAGTAGAGACCATTATGGAATTGCCAACACTGACAAATGTACAAGAAGTACATAGATTTATGGTTTTAGCAGGATATTACAAACAATTCATCGAAGGTTTTTCGAAAATAGCAAATCCAATCACTAAATTGCAAAAGAAAAACAAGAAGTTTGTATGGAGTGAGAAATGTGTGGAATGATTTCAAAGGCTCAAAGAGTTGTTGACAAAAATGATGATACTAAAGGTCCCCGACATGGAAATAAATTTCTTGGTATGCACGGACACATCCAAGGAAGGATTAGGTAGAGTTTTGATGCAAGATGGTTGAGTGATCACTTACATTTCAAGGAACTTGAGAAAGCATGAAGAGAACTACACAAACCATGACTTGGAGTTATTGGAAATTGTATATGCTTTGAGAGTTTGGAGACCTTATTTGATTGGATGAAAATTTGAATTAAAGATAGATCATTGTGGATTACAACATATATTTATGCAGAGTGACTTGAACGTGTGAGAGAGGCGTTGGTCAGAATTACTTAGTGAACACAACTTTGAGATTTCTCACATTGAAGAAATAATGAACAAGGTGGTAGATGCGTTGAGTCGGAAACCATGCATATTCTCGGTAATACCTATTAAGACAAATCTTCGAGACAATATTCTAACTTTACAAATATACGATGACTAGTATAAAGAAGTTAAGGAAAATATTGGACAAAATACCATGTTGGTATCAGAGTATGAAGGTTATTCATTAGACAACGACAGATTGTTGAGATTTAGTGAAAAAATTTACATACCGACTAATGAGGAATTAAGAAGTTTGATATTAAGTGAATCTCATCGAGTGGTGTACATGGCTCATCCAGGAGTCATGAAGATGAAGGTAAACCTTAGGCCTTTATTCTTCTGGAAAAGAATGAAAGTAGACATATTTAGTTACGTGGTAAGATGTATAGAATGTCAGCAAGTGAAGGATGAACATAGACATCCAACATGATTACTACAACCACACTCTATTCCATAATCTAAATGGGAGGTCATTTCCATGTAATTTATCTTTGGATTGCCACTAATGGCAAGGAGACACAATTCGGTTTTTGTGGTAGTTGACACTCTGAAGAAGAGTGCACACTTTATTCTAGTGTGTACGACGTATAAGGAACCAAGAATATCTAGAGTATTTGTCAGTGAGATTGTGATTACATGGTGTACGAAAAAGGATCATATCTGATCGAGGATTGATGTTTACAAGACGATTTTGGACCAGTTTCCAAGAGTCCTTGGGAACACAACAGAACTTCAGTACAACATATCACTTAGATACAGACAAAAAAATAGAAAGAATGAACCATATTTTGGAGGATATGTTGCATATGTATGTAATGGAACAACAAAAGCATTGGGAAGACTTCTTTCCATTGGTGGAGTTTGCATACAAAAATAGTTACCAGAGCACAATTAAGATGGCACCGTTTGAGTTTCTTTACGGGCGACTGTGTCGGATGTCATTGAGTTGGGATCAACTTGAGGATAGGGTCCTGGTGGGACCATAAGTGATCCAAGAAATGGAAGAACATATGAAATCAATAAGACAAAGGATTAAATAAGCACATGATCGGTAGAAGAGCTATGTTGATGCGCATCGCATTGACCGTAGTTATGAAGTTGGCGACATAGTTTTCTTGCAAGTAAAACCACACAAGAGTTCGATCAAGTTTGGAAAGAGTGCTAAATTCTCTCCTAGGTTTGTGGGACCTTTCAATATTGTGGAAAATAAGGGACCCATGGATTTTTGACTATCCTTCCATGATTCTTTGAGGCGTATGCACGATGTATTTCATGTATTTGTTTTACGACATTATGTTAGCGATCTGTCACATGTTATTGACATGTGTTCTTTGCAGGAGTAAGACGAGGGTGCTCTCATTGATCCATATTTTATGAGCAGAACGAAATGAATAACAATTATTAAAATATGCTTAACACAAAATAAAAGAGATACAGTAAAACTGGTTTTCTATTCAATAAGGAAATAAGCTGAAACTGTAAAATGCAGTAGAAAACAAGCTTGCTGGAATGGTGGCGACTTATCTCTGAGAAGATATGTGACGACTGCGCTCATTCGCAAGATGATGGTTAAAATGAGGATTTGAAGGCCTTTTACTATAAACAGGAACGTCAAAAACCATAGACATCCAAAAATCTAACCCTAGGAGATGAAGCACCAAAAGTCACGTGGGCCCCGTTTAGGTAAGTTAGTACATCAATTTCCTGAGGTCGTAACTTTTGCATACGATCTCTGTTTTAGGTACACGATAGCCCGTTGGAAAGGTCTAACCGAGAAGAAAAATTTTCGACTAGCCTAGGTCAATACCTTAGGAAATAACCTGGGCCCCAAATTTCGAAAAAACATCATTTAGGACCTCAAAATGACCCTGGAAGTTTGGAACCCGAAAAACTGTTGAAAAACTGCCAAGGTGGGAAATTGTTTTTCGAGCCAGTGGAATAGGTGGGTGGCCACCGATATCCACCTAGATCACTCATAGAGGATCCAATCCGCATTCTGTACCATCACATTCGACATCTACGACATCGAATAATTGATCTGGTCAAGGTCCATTGTGACAACCATAGTCCACACTCGACTACCTAGGAGGATCCATATGAGATGCATCAACAATTTCCTCACTTGTTTGATAGATTAGATATGTATATCTATGTCTGATACAATTTTTTTCTTGATATGTAGATCTATATTGTACAAACATTTGGGACAAAATTTAAAACAAGAGGGGGTGTATGTAACATCCTGCTCTACTACGCACACTTTTATTGACATATTCTTTGAGGACACTTGCATGCAAGTGATCTAGTTATGGTATATTATGATTTTGTTTCGATTATATGTTATATATGGTTATGATGATGTGTTGTGACTTATTGTTATACACACACACACACACACACACAAACACACACACACACACACACACATTGGAAGATTTTATTGACGAGTCGTCTTGAGTGTGCAGGACACATGACATGTTATGGATGTTGATGGAATTGATGGACTTCCTTGGACTTCGGATTGAGTCAGAGAGTGGATTGTATTTTGTTTGAGTATTTCATTTTATGCACATGCGACATATGATTGATTACAATATTATTTATGTATATGGATTATTGACATTGTTTTTATCAGTGGATGCACGCTTGATGATGCCTGCTAATCCGACTCACATAAGGAGTAAAGGGGCCATACACAAAAACCAGACATTTGAGGGAGAGGTGTGGTAACGTCCCTGTCACAGCCTACTAGCACTCCCACCGTAGTCTGAACTGTAGGTTAACGAATACCTAGTTTGAGAGGTCCATGCTGTTGTGGGGGTAGACTGACATGGTCGCTCATGAAGATTTGAAGGGGCGCGCAATAAGGCAAGTTCCTTATTCCATAGAAGCACTTTGTCTTTCACAAGGTTGACTGAGTGGAGTGTTGAATCCAAGGGTTGGACAAACTTCCAAAACTAGTCAAAGGCAAGTGGCACCCTTGGAGCATGAAGGTACGTCTTGAAGGGCACGTCATGTAATTAAAATCTTGAGTCAATAAATATAGGTGGCCTAGAGAACATTGAAGTTATTAGACCTTGTTAGAACAAAATAATAAATTAAACTGTAAATTATTAATTTTAAATTCTAATCCTAAGTTCTAGTCTAAGCCTAAGTCTAAGTTAAAGTAAGGGACTAATTAAAAATATTGAATAAATAAAACGAATTGAGCTAAATCAAATTCAAGGAAAAAGTGAGTAAAATCTAAAGATTGGATAAAATGCACATGTGTGCATGGAATTAATAAAATGGATTTTTAAAAAATAGAAGGAAATAATAATATGAGAGAACAGATGTACAGAGAATAGAATCTTGAGTCAACCTACCACTCGTATAACTAGAGGAAGACTCATAATCCAACTCTAACTAAGAACTAGCTAGGAGACACTCATTGAATGAAAATTTGGGGATCAAAGGGACAACTAAGAGCGAAAATAGGAACACATTGGGGAATGTGAGAGAAATTGGATTTTTAAATAAATTAAAAATGGTAATTACTTGTGCAACTTGGAGAGAGTGTGACAAGTGTGTGGGTGAATAATACTAATTAAATTAATTAAAAAGGTAATTAATTTTGCATGAGGACATGTGTCATTGAGGTTTTTTAAATAAAAAAATTGTGGTAGAAGGGAAATGGGGGGACTGATTCTTGGTAATGTTATGCTGCCAAAATTTTGCAGATTGTATTTTTCTTGTGAGAGTTGGAATACCAATCTTGTATAAAGAGTGGAAGTTCTTCCTTGCGAGGCAAGCCTTGGAGCTATTTTTGTTGGTTTCTTGTGTGTGGCCCCTTTAGGGCTCGGGGGGCTAAGGGGGAAGAAGAGTACCCCTAACATTGGCTGAGTGGTACCGATGAAGTCTCTATGATTAGAAAGCGAGAGTAAGGGAAGGAGTGTGAACATCATAATATTTTCCATCTCCGATGGTTCCGGTATTTCATTTATGAAGTTTACATTTTGTCAAGAGTAATTTGTATATTAAAAATTCAATATTGTTGCTGAATTTAAATAACAACTTTTGGAAACTAGAATGGTTATGAGCGCTACCAATAAATTCATAGTCCAGAATTTTGAAATTCTCCACTTGCAATCAAATTGAAATTACCGATCCTGAATCGGATAATTAATAGATCATTGTCGATTGTTTTCTATACGGATTTTACATTTTTCGCATGATTTCTTTTTAAATCTATTGTCAAATTGGAAATTAGAATTTGGGTAGTCACTGACAATTCGTTTACAATATATGGATACTTGATTTTATAGAATCGATGTAAATTGTTGTTGTTCTCGTAGATTTAAGCTTATATGGTCACTTTCAAGTGGATTGTTTTCAAAAAAATTAGACATTTAGTTGGTCATTGATATCCAATACAAATCCGAAACTGAAATTTTAGATCGTTGCTAAGAAATTTACTGTTTGATTTTAAACTGGCTAATCGTTGTAATAATTTTCGCAAAACCTAAACTTTGGATTTTATTGATTATGATATAATAATTCTACTTACCTGGATATAGAAGTTTCATTGGATCCTATTAATTAAAGGTTAGCTTCTACATTTGGATTTTGTATGGTCATTGGCCAGATATTGTATTCTGGAAAATTTAGAATTATGTGGGCACTGTGAAGTTTTATTTGCATTCTGAAATATGAAATTTTGTAGAGTAATTGCAAAATTATTTTTAATCCGAGTTTTATAATTCTTGTTTAGTCCCATTAAGTTAATTGCAAAATCTTATTGATTTCACCAGGATCGTTGCATTAGTTTGCACGATGGAAACTAAATTTTATGAGTTCGTTGTAGATTAATTTTCCAATCTTTAATTGGAAACTGATTGGTAGTTGTCATTTAATTGAAAATCCAAATTTATAATTTGTTAGTTCACTCAAGAATTTAACTACAATTGGAGAATTTTATGTAGATAGGATCACAATATTTTTGTTTACATCCTGGAACAAATACTCATGACTGTTGTGACTTTTAATTGAAATTTTTAATTAAGCTGTGTAGGAGGTGAGTTAGTTAGGGTTGATGTAACAAAACCTTGAGCTCTTGTAACACCACATCAACCCTTAATTTTATTTAACCTTAACACTCTACCTGGCAGTAGATCCGTCTCAAATTATTTTCGTTGTGTTAAAAAGTAGTTTCGCGTTGCTTAATAAGTGGCCGACATCACTATTTGTGTAACACTCTTTCATATTGTAATGCTTTGATACCAAACTGTAATGCCCCCATTCCAAGCTGGGTAGGCGCTACTTCGCGGAATAACAATCTCATACTTAATTCTATATATAAGACATGAATTTAAGCAAATGAAACACATTTAAACTCAGAGTAAATATAAGAATTACTGCTACTATAAATAATCAATGGCTTTAACATTAATTCGTATGCACAATAGAATACATGATAAATATAAATACACAGACATGTAGAAATGTAATTAAAACATCATCTGATACTTATCTTTGAAACGGTGGTAATCCCACCAACCAAGTGCATGCCTTCGACGAACCTCCCAGCCTTAGACCACTTTGCTCATCAAGCTCAGCAGTGGTCACCCCCGAGTTGGGACTAAGCTCCACCCCAAGGCAAGGAATCCTAGGCTAGGCTGAGGTTACAGGGAAAACACCTGGTCACAAGGAAGGAACTCTCTCCTAGGAACCACTCATACTCACTGCCCATAGACTCTCCTTCGCCACATGCCTGTTCCACCCCAGGAGTATACACCTTCTCTATCACCTAGACAGTCCTTCGGCTGCTAACCTCCCTTGCCTTGGGTTTCAGCAACAGACCAGACCGGAAGCCTTTGAGCTCTGTGGCAGCTACAGGGTTCCTTCTAGGAGTTCTCTCCTTCCTTTGCACACTCTCTCACATGGAGAGAGTCGCTCAGAGGCCAAGCAACCTGTTCTTCCAGCTTCCACCACCTCTCTCACATGGAGAGAGTGTTGTACGACTGGCCAACAAGCCACACAGGGTCAAACACTAGACATCCACCATAGTCAATGGGAATCCAGACACGAACACCCCAGGGTAACTATAGACAGGTGCAACAGCATAACCAGGCTTAACAGGGACGAGACACTTCCATTTTCTCAATCTGGCAACACGGGATAGACTCACATTCTGGATTCTCAGGGATGCGTGACGAGTTGTCCATACAGGGGTTGATTCTGACAACACGGTTTAGAACAAAGAAGGGGTGTACCCACTTTTCAGACAAACATAGACTTTTTCCTGAAATTAACACAGGCTTCTGGTTCAGGAGATGTACGGTTCAAACGGTCGGGTATAATGGAGGAGGAACCCCCAACACGGCTCATCTCAACCATTTTATTTGCATGCGCCTGGGTTGACACTTGTCACCCATGCAACTACATGCGTTCCTTCCATTTGGAAGTTGCTTGTCCTTCCAAAAGAACTTAGGATAAAGCATATTATTCACATGTCTTTTGGAATAATATTAAAATATTATTCCCTAAGGAATTAAGCCCCTAGGCTCAACACTTAGTCCCTTTTCCCACCTTCCAGCCCCTAATCCCTTGCCCACTCTGTGGAATCTTAGTCCCCCATCACTCATTCATTGTGGTTGGTCTGCACGCAGTGGTGTTTATATTTTTATTAATAATGTGCATATATACATGTACAAAATCAAGCTCTTGGCCTTCAACACTTAGGCTCTCTGGCCTAATAATCACATAAGCCCACCATCTTATATTAACTTGCCTCACCAGCCTATAAAAAAAATAATTACAATTCATTTCATAAACATGATTTACAAAAGGGCTCGACCTTGGGGACATTACAATCCCCCTCCCTTATTTTTGCACTGTCCTCAATGCAACTTTCACAGAACATCAACAAGATTTCCAAAATCTTAAAAAATATGTGGGTATTACGCCCATATAGCATCCTCATGCTCTCATGTCACATCCTCAGGACCGTACCAAGTCCACTGGACCTTTACAAGCTCAATAGCTCAATTTCGAAGCTGTTTTATTTTCCTGTCCAATATGCGCACAGGATGCACTTGCAGGACACCTTCTGGTTCCACCTGAATCATATTCCAATCGATTACATGATTAGCATCAGGTATATATATT
>JZKD02S1591645.1:16627-46571 GCA_000966675.3 Picea glauca | reverse complement strand
ACGATGCTTGCTAATCCGACTCACATAAGGAGTAGAGGGTCCATGCACATAAACCAAACATTGAGGGAGAGGTGTGGAAACGTCCCTATCACAGCCTACTAGCACTCTCGTCGTGGTCGAATGGTAGGTTAACAATTACCTAGTTCGAGAGGTCCACGATGTCATCAGGGCAAACTGAGACAGTTGCTAGAGAAAATTCTAAGGAGTGTGCAATAAGGCATCATCCTTATTCCTTATAATCCCTTAGTCTCTCACAAGGTCGAACGAGTGGAGTGTTGACTCCAAGGGTTGGACAAACTTCCAAAACTAGTCAAAGGCAAGTGGAACCCTTGGAGCATGGATGTGCATCTTGAATGGAACGTCGTGTAATTAAAACTTGAGTAAAACAGTAAATTATTAATTATAAAGCCCGATAAAAGTCTAAGCATAAGTATAAGTCTAAATTAAGTAAGGGACTAAATTAATTATGACATAAGTTAACATATTGGAGAATAATAAAACTCTAGGAAAAAGGGGAATAAAATCTAAAGATTGGATAAAATGCACGTATGCATGAAATTAACAAAATGGATTTTTAAAATAGAAAGAAATAAAATATGAGAGAATAGGTGTACACATAGAATAGTATCTAGAGTCAAGCTACCACTAAGTCTAACTAAAAGAAGACTCCTAATCCAACTCTAACTAAGATCTATTTAGGAGACACTCATTAAATGAGATTTTGGGGAACAAAGGGACATCTAAGAGCGGAAATAGGAACACATTGGGGAATGTGAGGGAAATTGGATTTTAAAATAAAATAAAAGTGATAATTACTAATGAAACTTGGGGAGAGTGTGGCAGGTGTGTGGGTGAATAATAATAATTAATTTAATCTAAAAAGTTAATTATGTGTGCATGAGGACAAATGTCAATGAGGAAATTTCTACAAAACAAATGGCGAAGAAGGAAAATGTATCTCTCTTATTCTTGGTAAGGTTATGTTGCCAAAATTATTGGGGACTGTGTTTTACTTGTGAGAGTTGGGATACCAAGCTTGAAGAAAGAGTGGAAGCTCTACCTTGCGAGGCAAGCTTGGAGCTATTGCATTTTGGTTTTTGTGTGTGGCCCCTTTGTGGCTCAAAGGGCAAAGGGGGAAGAAGAGTACCCCTAGCGTTGGCTGGGAGGTACCGATGAAGTCTCGGGATTGACAAGAAAAAACAAGGAGGACGAGCAAAAGCCTCCAAACTCAATATTGGAAGCACATATCAATAGGACTTATGGTTACGATACTCATTGTTAATTTATTTTTATTGTGAAATCGATAAATATTTCATGTGATCCACTGTATTATTTTAAAACAAAAATATCTAATGGTTAAAATTAGTGATTTTTCTTGCAACTATATATGGTTACTGTGTATGGATCAAATGGTAGAAGAAGATATATTATTCTATCATTATACAATTATTCATTTCAGTTAGATAAATATTTCTAGTACAATATACATTTTCAAATGATGTTATAAAATTATTTTTGAATATCAATGATTCAAGAATCAGATTCGCGCAGTAGGTGATATATTATTTATAATATAGTTTAAATAATATTAGGCACCTACATAATTGGTTGTTATTTCTATTGTTGACTTGGAAGTGAGAATCGTTACTGTGTACTCAAAATTTTATATTTAAATGATATTCGAAGGGGATTATTATTAATGATTTTCAATGTGATCAACTGAGAGGATATGGATATATTGTATTACTGTTTTGAATTGATCATTCTTATCATCTCACCTTAATACATCCCAGAGCATATTTGATGATTTGCACCAGCCCTCTCTAGTACCGGTTCCTTTTTTTGCATCTTACCTTCTCTTTCCCTTACGATTTCTCGACCCAATATCCAGTCTTTTCCTTGTTCCAACATAGATTTGCTTTGGTTGTAACAAAAGTTTTGATGAAGTGATCCAATTAGATCGAATCATCCTCTATTCTCTATATTGATTTCAAAACTGCCACAGTCAAGAATCAAATCTCATCGTATGGATTTACCTCTTGATAGATATGTGACGTGTCCATAGTGAAATACTCAAGGATTGCTTCATAACTTATTGATATCAACTAATATATTTTACCTCAGTCGAGATATTAAACAAGCAGTGGTTCCCACATTTCACTCTAATAATGATCACTCTCAGTGTTATTTATTACCTAATTGTGTGCCTTAGTTTGGCACATTTTTCTTGACAAAGTCATGGGTTCTTGTTATCATTCGTATGAGTACATGGGATCAACAGTTGGCCCAGAATTATTTTTCACAATTATGGTAGTTTGTGCCCCGGGTTCTAGACCTGTAAAGAAAGGCCTCAATGCCTTTAATTTATGTATAGCATGATATAATGGTTATATAAACTTATGATAAATTAGGTAAATATTTAATGAGAGTCTCCATACAAAGGTTATATTTATTATCGCATTATATAATTATATGTATATATATATGTATTAATTAAACAAAATTTTACTATATTTGTACAAATGGAAGATGGACGGATAGATAAAGACCAAGATGTTGATTGTTGTAATTCGTAAAGAAATGAATTGTGTTGATGATTTATTTTAAGTAATTTAATGTGCAATTTGTGCATTCAGATGTAAAATAAATAGTTGTCTTACCTCTACCTTATGTTAGTTTTAGGCCTTAAAGGGTTCCAGGATAAGATAGATTGAAATTGTGCTTGAATGGATAAAAATAATTTACATTTGAATTATCACAAGATCCTTAAATAAAAGAAAGAATACAAAATGATGATTTCCTTTATGTTATATATCTATAGAATTTTACATAATATTAAGTGTATAATGAAAGGTGAGTATTGAAGAGTTAGTGATTGCTTCTATCTTATATAAGAATTATAGAAAGATAAGATAGATTGAAATTGTGCTTGAATGGATAAAAATAATTTACATTTGAAATATCATAAGATCCTTAAATAAAAGAAAGAATACAAAATGATGATTTCTTTTATGTTATATATCTATAGAATTTTACATAATATTAATAATATTAAGTGTATAATGAAAGGTGAGTATTGAAGAGTTAGTGATTGCTTATATCTTATATAAGAATTATAGAAATTAATGTTAGATGTAAATGAAATTGCATAGAATGTAGGATTATTATTATTGCAAACATCTATGGATGTTTTCATAGAAAATTAGTTACGCCAAGAAGTTTTTAGAGCAAAAAAACAAAATGTGATGATTTACGTTGGAATTCCTTAAATGTCATTTGCAATTTGTAATCATTTTCTTAGTAGAGTTGTTATTTATGTTATTATTTAGATATTGACAATTCCTAACAACTCAACCAAAGGTAGATGCGTTGAATTATTGTAAGAATGCCATTTACACCAATAGTTAGAAACTTTGGACTCAACATTATGTTTGAGTAGTTTTTATTACATTGCATTGTTCATCCCTTTGCATAGATGAAATTATTTTTTTAGTTACTTTACTATTTAGTTTTAGTTTGAAAATTTAGACTAGGAGTGGTTATAGGTTATAGATATCTCCTTGTTTATCAGAATAGTCGTCAGTCCTGAAACCTTAAATGGTCAAAATAAATCAGATGAATCTTGGACTTGAGCATTGATTTTATGTCTTGGAGGTCCTAACCTTGCAGGATATGTTGGGTGGGTAGATATCTTTGTTATATTTATGTGATATGGTTGATCTTGAATAATAGTGATGTTGTAATTGGATTTTTATTTGTGTAATGGTGTGATGAGATTTGATCGTGTTTACATAATTTATGTTATTGTCGCATATCTCTTGTATAATAGTTGTTTTAAAAAAACACAAAATTTACCACTATTGTACTCGCTTATTTTGATGTCGTAACAGAGGAGATGCTACATATGGTATCAAAGCAGGTTCAACCCTGCAACATTGGACTGTTATGCCTTCCATTGTGTTAACTGAATGATTAAAATATATCACTAATTAAATTTTGAAAATTTTATGTGCAAGTAGAGGACATCGGGGAAGTAGACGACGTGGTATTGGAGGAAGAGGTGTGGCACCTCCGATAGTATCCACGCCAAAGGGGTCTACCCCTAGGGAGAAGAAAAGACCACTAAGTAGGAGAAGGTTGTTGTGGGATATGTGGTAGTTATGATGAGATCCTTCCATAGGATGTCAGAGGCATTGATGAACCGCCTGGATTGAGATGAGGGTAGAGCATATGTACCCAATGAGGGTTCATAGAGCGCACTAGTTTGTAGTAGTAGTATACACAGAGATCTCAAGAAGTTGAAATTTCTTGAGTTCATGGGTACTAAGGATGGATCAACCACTGAGGCATGGTCGGAGAATATGGTGATGTTCTTTGCATTTTGTGATTACACCTCCAACATGAAAGTCTACATGGCAGTCTTTTAGTTGAAGGGGAGTGCTATTCTATGGTGGAAGATTCTCCTACCTCAACTACACATGGTCGTCGAAGATGTGTCATGGAAGTTGTTCAAGGAACGGTTCCGGGAGAGGTACTTGTTTAAGGAATTCATTGAGCGCCAACTTAATGAGTTCAACGCCTTATGACAGATTGGTCGAACAGTGCCATAGTATGAGTCCATATTTATGGAGCTACTTAGGTATGCTCCACATCTGAACATGAAAAATTTAAATTTCAACAAGTTTGTGTTCGGCCTTAACTTCAACATCATGTGAAGGTGAGGATCATAATGCCTCAGATGTTGCATGATTCATTTCATAAGGCCCTCATAGCTGAGGAAGAGTTGAACAGTGGGGGTTAGGGCATGACTCCTTCTAGACCGACTAGACAGACATCATCAAGAGAGCATAAGCATCAGACACTAGCTAGACAGACTTCAGGGCATCAAGATACACCTTACATAGCACCACAAAAACAACAACATCAATAGTTTAGGCATATTCAACAGAACATACCAGGATCGCAGACTGTTAGGCCAATAACTTATACTTCATGGACCAGGAGCATTGGATCGAAGACTGGATGTTGGACATGTGGAGAGCCACATTACCAGCGAGACTGTCCAATTGAGAAGGCCATAGTGGAAGTATCATCAGGACCCACTACAGTTGGAGATTTTGGCAAGGTCCACATGATACATGCAACAACGAACAACCGCCATGCCAAGAACTAGTCATTTGTGCTCGAGACGTCAGGTATAATCATCAACCAAACTTTTAGTATATTGATAGATCCAGGTGATACAAAAAGATTTGTCTCTAGTGCAGTGCTAAAAAGAATTAAGGTAAAGGAAGTCAAGCATGATGAGTTCAGATATGTAGAAATGGCAACAGGTTCCAAAACAAAGGTTGGAGGAAAGGTTGCAGACTATAGCATTAACTTGGGATATTTTGTAACAAATTCCAACCTATATGTCATGATCTTAGGATATTATGACATAGTGATTGGTATGGATTGGTTGGAATCGCATGATGCAATATTGTTGGCACAGGGGCAGACCCAGGGTTCAATGATTCAACAACGCACCAACAAAACCCTAACTACCATCCCTTTCGACAACACTTGCGAAGCAAATGAAGTCTCACCTGAGGTAGAGGCAGGGGTGGTTGCAGGACTCCAGTGTCTGCAACCTTAGCTGGGAAACATTTATGTGATTACAATACTCTAACAAATCATTTAGCAGTTGTCATTCATTATTACTTAACTTTTGTCTACAGCGTAGATAAACCCTAATTACAATGCAAAGTCGTATTCAACAAGATTCAACACATTCAAGCACTAAGCATATCAACATAGCTCAGATCTAGGATCTCATTCACATCATTAGGCACTAAGCTATCATATTCATCTAAGCATAGATCATTGCACTAAGAACTAATCATATGAACCATAAAACAACCATAATGCACAAAGCAACCATAACATAGAATATATGTGGTTCACCCCCAGCCTAGGGCTACGTCCACCAAATATTTGTCTTCTTTATTATCTTTTGTCAATCATCTACATGCACAGAGCCATAAGGTCCTACTCCACATAGGACAGGAGATCTGTGCGTACCTCACCAGATCCTCCTTCCCCGAGCTAGGTTACAGCACAAAGCCTTTACAAAACCTCTTACAGACACTTTCACTAGCCTTGCAAGTCTCACACAGTATGCACAAAGCATGTACAACTATCACTTGCACTTAGCATAGTGGCCTTCACTTTCCCTTAGCACCTAGCATCACACACTTGTGCACCTACTTACATCGCCTAGATTTCTATTTATACATTACAAAATGGACCTAAACATGGGTAAACCCATGGTTCGACATCTCCATATCAGTTACATAATCCCAAAACCCAAAAATCCCTAAAAAGGGGCTGATATCTCGTGATCTCTGCTTCGACTTGCGCTCCTCCTTTGACAGCCTGTCGAAGTCCCAAAATAGGTCAAACCTGACCAAGGATATCCAAAACTTGGTCAAGGGCCAACAAGTCCCCAACACTCACCTCTGACTCATCTCGATTCACTCTGATCTGGGTAGCTCTGCTTCAAAATCCTCGAGCCTCACTCGAGCTGCTTTGACCTACTGCTACGTCAAGGCCTCCTACTCGACGAACTCCTGAAGAATTGCCTCGTTCACAGGTCCCTCTAAGCGTTGTTCTATTGAAGTGACTACTTGTTCCATCTCTTCTCCTCGTCCTTCAATATCTTCAAACAGTTGGCAAGCTGCATCCTAGACTAGTTGGAGCCTCTGAGTCACTTCCATGACTTTGCTTTGTATGGCATGGACGTGTTGTTGAATAGTGCGTTGTTCATGTGATCATTTCATTATATCAACTGCTGACAAGAGATTAAGTTGTGCATGTACCATTGTTGCTTGTTGCTTTCCATCCTGGAGTTGTGACTCAAGTGTCTTCAGTTCAGGGTCCTCAATAAGTCGCTCACAAGTTTGCGCACTTCTACTACTAAGTTGTTGACATTCCAAAGCTAATGTTCTAATCCTCTCAACTATGCTCTGGTCAGTGGCTTCTCTTTGGTCTTGCACATCCTGCACAGTACTTGGTACTATTTGTAGCTCTAGATCTACTATTCTCTATTGAAGCTGTTGGATGGCTTCAGCAAGATGTGCTACTTGATGCTCCAATGGGTCTTCCTCCTTTTGCTCTAAGCCCATCATAGAGCGAAGTGCTTTGTTGACTGCTTCTTTTACTCCAACCTTCTCCATGAGCAGTTTTTCTTTCTCTTGTTGGATATGGGCCTTTTCCTCTTCAAACTTTGCTTGAAGGGAAGCCTTCTCCTGTTGTGAAACCCTGCATTGCTCTATTAATTCCTCTTGTGCTTTCTTCAGGGCCACTATGTCCTGTTATGTTTCTTCCTGTGCATGACGAAGGTGGGATTTAGTCGCATTGGATAGTCTGCGGAGTTGGGTAGGCTCATCTCCCAACTATGTTTCTTCTGATGGAGGGGGTGCAGTGGACACTATGCAGCTGGAGTGAAGGGCCTATTGTACCCCTCGTAGTTCTGCTTCAATTTTTTCATACATGGTCTCTTTCTTAGCTTCAATTCTCTGAAAAAGATCTCCTGAAGTGTCTGATATAGCTTTGATGATGAATTCAAAGTCATTGAGTGTGAGCATAGTGTGTAGCTTGGTCTTACTAGCTTCTGACTTCTTCCGCGATGTGGGTTTCATGGAAGAAACCTTTCTTTTGTGAGATGGCTCTGTGTCATCAGGGGGATTATGTGGTGGTGTTACTTCACCTTTCTTCTGTTGATCTTCTTTTCCATTGTTCTCTTGTTTATCTACTTTGTCATCACCTCCTCCGCCATATGATTCTGAAGGAGTTTCTTCTGATGCGCTGCTCAGCTATTGGACTTCTTTTGTCTTCTTCCTTGTTCTAGTTCCAGGTGTATCATGCCCTTCACAAGTGATCATTGGGCTTACAATTAGTTTGGGATCAGACAGTTCTGCAGGGTCAACAGGGATAAGGAGTTATGGAAGCCACTCCTTATTTATTTCTTATAGGTCCTCTTCTGTGAGTTTGTAATAACTCTATAGTATTTCTTTTTGTTCATCTCGGTGCACAGTGATGTAGATAAAATGTTTATCTGCGTGGAACTTCACAAATGGCTTGAACTTGTGCAGGGTTTTCGACGTTATACGAGGGATAGCCTCAATAGCCCTCTTTAATTGCAGGTGGTAGGTGTGGAACACCGCAATTGATTGCAATTTTTTTCCCATATCGCTTGAATACCATAGCGAAGTGAACTTTGCGGCTAAGGATTCAGATGGCCCTAGTTCAGGGAAGGTCGCACCTTCCGGCATCTCCCAAGATATGAGCACGATGAGGATCAGTAGCCAACTAAAATGGAACTCATAGCCCTGATCCTAAGATTTGCGGAAGTCTTGGTCTAACTAGTTCACTAAGTATGTTTCCCAATTCATCTATAGCCCCTCCACGCATTTCTCTGCGAGGTCAACAACATACCCTGTGACCTGTGTAGGTATGTTCTTCTGGACTAGCTTACCAACAATCAACTGGAAAGCAAGGTGCACTATGCCATTCTGGATGGAGGATACCTTGTAGCCTCGCTTCCCCTTCTCCACATCGTCGTATGTATCTTTAATATTCTTCGCCAAGACGCGGTCTGCAACCTTCCCTAGGTAAAATTCTTGCAGGTATGGTCCATGCATGCTCAATTCGGTGATCCGATGGATCAGCGTCGGATCGAAGGTGATGCGTCTATCTAGCCAAAAATAACTGCCATGGAAGCTCGAAATCATGATATTAACGCACGCTTCAACCTCTTGGTGCCTTCCAAAATGGGGTAGTTTCATCACGTTCAGGATGGTGGACTACGCGAGGTCCATTGTCCATGGTTGGGGGATTATTGATCCAGATTATTTTCGACATGAAATGAGAGTGGAGATATAACACAAGAATATTTAGAGATATTGCAAAAAGAGACAAAAATATAACAGAGATATAGAGGAAATAAACAAGAGTCACAGATATACAGTAATACACGATTTCTATTAATGAAATAAATGTACAGAGACTGTGAAAATACAGAGTGAAAGACTCGCTAGAATGGTGGCAGTTTATCTCTAAGAAGAGACGTGACAATTACTCGCATTCGCAAGAAGATGATTACAATGAGGCTCTGAAGGCCTTTTTACAATAAGAAAGAATGACAAAATCCCTAGACATCCAAAAACCTAACCCTAGGAGATGAAGTGCCAAAAGTCATGTGGGCCCCGTTTGGGTAAGTTAGTACATCAACTTCCCGGGGTCGTAACTTTTGCATACGATCTTTGTTTTAGGCGTATGATAGCCCGTTGGAAAGGTATCATCGAGGAGATTCATTTTAGGTACAATATCAAAGGAACTTCCATATTGAAAAATGGTTTTCCAAAAAAACATAATTTAGGGCCTCAAAATGGCCCCGGAAGTTAAAACCTGCTAAAAATAGTAAATTACCAAAATTGCCAGAAAACTGTTTTGAGCTAGTCGAAAAAGGTGGGTGGCCACCAATATCCACCTGGATCAATTATCCTTGACTTATTCCCCTTCGTCCTATTCAAATACATGTGAGGAGCGAGCATGTTGAAGTTTTTGCGATCCCCTAGGTTAAAGTCGATGATCTTTAGTGTCGTGATCTTGTCCGACTGAGGTTTTCCTGTGTGTATCCCCTTGGGGAGGTACGCAGTGACCAAGGTGTAGTCGAAGTCCCTGGGGACACTATCACGATTCACCATGTCGACTAGAGGTGGGATGTATTCGGGCAGGATGGAAGGGATTAACTTCGCATTTTCCAAGTCATCTCAATGCTTGGTTCTTTTCTCATCTGCAGCTCAGGATGGTCTAGATTTGCCAGCAGTCGAAGGGGAGGCTTGCACTCCTTGCTTTGATGAGGATTTAACTCCTATGGACATCAGTCTCTCTGGCATTAGATCGATTAAAATTTCCTCTACTGACTTTTCCTCAACGTTGAGCTTGTCCGACATGCATGCTCGAGATCAGATATCTCAGGCTGATGAACAATTTCTCAATGCAATAGAATGGATGGCAAGGTCTCAATAAGCACAACATAGTAACAATGAGTTCTCTTGTTGGCTCAGATACAATTCATGAAAGTGTGCTCAGTGCAACAATCGATGGGATAAGTAGACAACGATGTAACGAATCCTTCCAATGGACAAGAAGCCTTCATCAATGCAGTTTTGTCCGTTACGACGCGGTCCCAACAGTCTGATGGTGATATTTCTTATCATAATTGTTGTTCTAACCGTTCAGGAACAACAATATAATGATTATAATGCCTCCAACGATCATATCACTCTGCCATGGCGAAATGGCAATATGAGTTGCTCTGATATTCCGGCGAAGTTCAAATTCTGGAGACCTTCCTTCTGCGAAGTCTTCTTTGGAACTTCCTGTAATTTCTCCAACTTTGTTTTCTTCTTGCTGAGATTTCTAGCCTTCTTCCCTGTGATCTGCGTTACGAGGTTCCTCTTCCCATTCTGGTTCTTATCTCCTCTTGTCATAGTAACTTCGCGTTGTTGATGGTCTTTCGTAGGGTTCAAGGCCAAAATTTCTTCTATGTCTAGGGTAGGTGCTCTATTCTCTTGTACAGACAGATGTTTCAAGTCTTCTTGTGTTCTTTCAACTTCGACATCTAGATTTATGGTCCTCATTAGCTTCAACTAGTTTTCTTGTTCTTTCAGTAAGTGTGATATTATCTTAGCCATGAAGTCTCTTAGTTTTTTATTGTTCTATTCTATAGATTCCTCTTCTTGTTGTCTTCGGATCTGATCTTTCTCAATACAGTTTTTTCCTAGTAACATAGAAAATGGGGCGTTGTTCTCAATAAATTTAACAACCTCAAATTCTTCTTTTGTTGATGTGCCATGAGCACTCATATATCTCTAGGTAAGTCTTCCACATAGGGTTATCAACTTTCCTCTAAATAACCATATTCCTCCCAATGAAGGAATCATAGCAGGATTTCCCAAAATTTCCCAAGTTCCTTCTGTCATAATATTCACCTGTGTTTTTTCATCCAGAACACAGTCTATGTTGAAGTCTCTTTTTCTTGTCTTTATGCACTTTTTCTCTTTGAATATCTCTAATAAGTTGATATCTATGTGGTCATTCAGGGTTTCTTTAATTTGTAGTAATGTAGTCTCTGATTCTTTCTGGGGTTCTTCCATGGTCTCAGATTCTTGGCCTTTCTCAGGGTTTTCTTGTCTCATATTCATTCTTTCAACCTTAGCAATCATTCTAGGGAAATCCAGAACGTCATGGTCCATAGCTTTACAACAAAGACAACTAGGTCTTTTATCAGGGCAATCCTTAGCAAGATGGTCTGGCCTTCTGTAGTTGTAACAAAGGGTTAATCCTCTCTTCCTCTTAAATGATCCCCAACCTTTCTTGTACTTCACACTAGGATCGTGGTAGCTAACCTGCAGAAAATTCTTCCAAGGATCCTGCATCCATTTGTTAGTCCAAACATTCTTTCTTTGCATAGGAATAACGTATCTTTCATTATTTCTATCAGATCTACTCATATCAAATCTTCTTTCTTCTAATTGTGCCCTAGTTTTCAGACTATGACAAAATTTATCAAACATACCTAGATCCATACTTTCGAAGAAAAAAAAATCCACTTATCTTACTTTTATCAAAGCACAAAGCTTTCAGATCTTACCTCTTTAATCAAAAAAATTCATTGATCTTACCTCTATCAGAGCATAAAGCTTTCAGATCTTACCTCTTTTCTTCAGATCTGCCTCCTTTCTTAGCACAAAACTTCATAAATCAAGTAGAATATTGCGCACTAAAGAAATAGATCTACGCACAGAGCTTTCTTTATTTTCCTTAGTTCCCAGCAATCACAGTTTCAGGTCCCGGCAACGGACCATTTGTTGGCACAGGGGCAGGCCCAGGGTTCAATTATTCAACAACGCACCAACAAAACCCTAACTACCAACCCTTTAGGTAACACTTGCAAAGTAGATCAAGTCTCACCCGAGGTAGAGGCAGGGGTGGTTGCAGGACTCTAGTGTCTGCAACCTTAGTTTGGACACAGATCTGTGATTACAATACTCTAACAAAGCATTTAGCAGTTGTAATTCATTAATACTTAACCTTTTTCTATAGCGCAGATAAACCCTAATTACAACGTAGTGCAGTATTCAACAAGATTCAACACATTCAAGCACTAAGTACATCAACATAGCTTAGATCTAGCATGCCATTCACATCATTAGGAACTAAGCTATCATATTCATCTAAGCATACATCATTTCACTAACCACTAATCATATGAACCATAAAACAACCATAATTCACAAAGCAACCATAACACAGAATATATGTGGTTCACCCCCAGCCTGGGGCTACGTCCACCAACTCTTCGTATTCTTTATTATCTTATGTCAATCATCTACATGCACAGACCCAGAAGGTCCTACTCTACATAGGAAAGGAGATTTGTGCGCACCTCACCATATCCTCCTTCCCTGAGCTAGTTTACATCACAAAGAATTTACACAACCTCTTACAGACACTTTCACTTAGCCTTGCAAGTCTCACACAGTATGCACAAAGCATGTACAACTATCACTTGCACTTAGCATAGTGGACTTCACATGCCCTTAGCACCTAGCATCACACACTTGCGCACCTACTTACATCACCTAGATTTCTATTTGTACATTAAAAAATGGGCCAAAACATGCGTAAACCCATGGGCCGACATCCCCATACCCATTACATAAGCCCAAAACCCAAAAAGACCTAAAAATGGGCCGAGATCCCACGATCTTTACTTCAACTTGTGCTCTTCCTTCGACAACCTGTCGAAGTCCCAAAATAGGTCAAACTTGACCAAGGATATCCAAAAATTGGTCAAGGGCTAACAGATACTTAACTGTAAGACAAAATGGTTAAGTTTGATAGATGATTTGGGACAGAGTAGAGCGATTGTAGGAAGGAACCAGGGGGTGTCCTTGAGATTTATTTCTTCCCTACATCTACAAAAGAGTATGCACAAGGGGTGCAAGCTTTATGCAATCTTAGCTCTAAACGAAAAGGGCAAGGCAAAAGGATTATAAAACCTTCCTGTAGTGCAAGAGTTTGCAGACATTTTTCCAGAACAGTTACCGCGTTTACCGCCTGAAGGAGAGTTGGAGTTTACAATAGACTTGAAGCCTAGAACTAAACCAATAGCAAGAACTCCATATCAGATGCCAATGCCTGAATTACAGGAGTTGAAAATGAAATTGAAGGAATTTTTGGACTTGGGACTTATACGTCCAAGTGTGTTACCTTGGGGTGTGTCGGTTTTTTTCGTGAGAAAGAAGGATGGATCGTGGAGAATTTATATTGACTATCGTCAATTGAACAAAGAGACAATCAAGAACCAATATCCATTGCCAAGAATAGACGATTAGTTTGATCAGATGAAGGGAGCGATGATGTTTTCGAAGATTGATTTGAGATTAGGATATCACCAATTACGGATTAAATAACAATTTATCCCTAAGACCGCATTTAAGACGAGATTCGAACACTATGAGTTTACATTTTTACTGTTTTGATTGATGAATGCCCCGAGGGTATTCATGATTTTGATGAATGGGGTGTTCCATGAATACTTGTAAAATTTTGTTCAAGTATTTATTGATGACATACTGATTTATTCTTGAATGAAAGAAGAGAATGATGAACATTTAAGATTGGTCCTAAAGTGTCTACGAGAAAAAAAATTGTACGGGAAACTATCGAAATGTTCTTTTTACCAATCAAAGATTCATTACTTGGGACATATCATATCTGGTGAAGGTATCATTGTGGATCCAACGAAATTAGAGGCTATTATGGAATGGACTGATCTGGATTTAGGATCAGAACGAACTGATTAATACATTGAATACAATAAACATAGAGATATGAAGAATAACACAAATATCCAGTCGACAATATCTTCTATTAAATAATGAAATAGGTTGAAACTGTAAAACTGCAGAACTGAAAACTTGTTTGAATGGTGGTAGCTATCTCTAAGAAGAGATGTGGCTACTACGTGTATCTGTATAAGAAAAATGGATTACAATGAGGCTCCAGAAGCCTTTTTTATACTACTGATGAATGCCAAAACCCTAGACATCTAAAAACCTAACCCTAGAAGGTGAAACACCAAAAGTCATGTGGGCCATGTGGGTAAGTTGGTGTAATTTGGTACCTCAACTTCCTAGGGTCATAAATTTTGTATATGATCTCCATTTTAGGTGCGTGATAGCCCATTGGAAATGTATTTCAAATAGCTACACATTCTACTATCAAACTCTCACTTTGTCTATAGTTTGACTATGGCAAGACAAAAAAACAATGTTTAGGGCCCCAAAACATCCCCGGAAGTACATCAAGTTGTGCTGACATGAAAACATAAAAAATAATCCAGTTGGATTAGGCAAGAGGCCATCTGTATCCACATGGAGGATGTGAGAGGCTTTAGACATCCCCATAATTGTAGAACACATAATTACAAAGCAGTACAGAAGAACATAATGAACAAAAAAGGACACGAGGAGCTAGTTGGAATAGGTGGGTGGCCACCAATATCCACCTAGATCAATCATCCCCCCTTAGGAAACAATGGTCTCCATTGCATTGAGTTCCCCCATCAGGTGAGGAAACTTCTGTTGGATTTGGCCCCGGGTGAGCCACTTTCCTTGCTGTAGGAGTTGTCCTACCTTGACAACCCAATAAAGTTGGATCCGTTGTTGGCGAGTGCCCTTAACCTGCGTGTCCACTATCTAATTAGTGGATGCTTGTTCCATGCAGTCAGGGTTGAGATATGTTGGTGTCAGTTGTTCTGTGATCTCAGAGGTGTCCAATAATGGTGGAAAATATGGCTAAAGGAGGTCCACATTAAAGACTGGATGCATACCAAGGAAGGGCGGAGTGTTGAGATCAAAATAATTGCTACCCACAGCCTTGGTGATAATGTAAGGCCCATAATGAAGTGGGTGAAGCTTCCGATGGGGCCTGGTGAGATGCTTCTTCTACAGATGTAACCAAACTTTGTCGTCAACCTGAAACTGGTGAGGTACCCTGTGTTGATCATGGCATTGCTTGTACTTAGCATTGGATTTCTATAAAATCTCCTGGACCTGTTGGCGGATGTGTCAAATCCGCTCAATGAATTTGGTGGATTTTTCGATCACAGACTGATCAGGGGAAGATTCTGTCTGTGCGATGGTAAGAGGAAGTGCAACATCAATGGGTCCCAAGGGTTGGAATCCTAGACCCACCTGAAATGGGCTATAGTCAGTGGAACTATGGAGAGCCATGTTGTAACTGTGTTGGAAATATGGGAGACTCTCATCACATGTACATGGATGCTTAGAATTGTACATCTGCATGATATACACAATCATTTGATTGACGACCAATTTTTGGCCATCGGTTTGGGGGTGGAAAGCAGTGGATTTTTTTAGCTTGGTGTCTAACAGAGACTAAAGACTCGACGAAAAGGTGTTTAGGAACTTGTTGTCTCAGTCAGAGATGATGGTCTATGGTATCCCAAAGTGGACCCACACTCGTTCGAAGAAGCGCTTGGTAGTATCAACTAATGTGAAATTCTTCTTATAGGATGTGAGGATATCCATATTCGAAAACCAATCAATGACCACAAACACGCAATCATTTCCTTTCTTGGTGGATGGAAAGCCAAACATGTAATCCATTGAGATGGATTCCCAAGGCTTCTCAGAAATAGGAAGAGGGGTGTATAAGCCTTGCTTCTTGATGGTTGGCTTGGAAATGGCACAGGAAGTGAAATATTTGATAAACTTGTTGACATCCTATCAAAGTTTTGGCCAATAAAAATGTTTCTGAAGAATGAACACAATTTTCTCTATGCCAAAATGTCTTGCCACCCGAATGTAGTGGGCTTCTCAAATCAACTTTGCATGCTCGCTTATGGGAACACAAAGATGGACCAGGTGGCATAAGAGTTTGTCATGAATGTGAAAATCAATGACAGTTGTGCATGTAACCAAGAGCTAGTAGGTGGTGAAGAAGTCTGGATCTTGATGATAAAGTTGGGGCCACTCAGATGCTTCATGTCGACAGGAATGGAGCACAGTCGTGAGTGCAGCCACAAGAGGCTGACTGAGGCAGTCAACAACACGATTGGAGATACTTGTCTTATACTTTATGTTGAGATGGAACTGTTGCAGGTATGTGGACCACTTCTGATGGTGGTTGTTCTGCAATTTCCCCTCTATCTGTATGAACTATAGAGGCTTGTGATCAGTGTGTATGATCGTCTCTTTCCCCATAATGTAATGTTTCCATTGACAAGAGGCTTGTACAATGTAATACATTTCCTTGTCATGGGTGGGGTATTTCTAGACAGTAGCGGAGAGTGTCTCACTATTGTATGCAACCAGATGCCCATGTTGAGTGAGAACTGCACCCACAACATAGTCAGATGCATAAGTCTCAATCTCGAATGGTTGTTGAAGATCAGGAAAGGAGAGTACGAGAGTTGAGCACAAGAAATGATTCAGATCATTGAATGCTCGTTGTTGCTCCTTCCCCCACACGAACTTATCCCTAACACTGCCCTTGGTCACCTGGCTGAGGGCCCATGCAATATGGGAGAATCCCAACATGAACCGTCGGTAGAAGTTGGCTAGTCCGAAAAACCTCCGAAGCTCGGTCAATGTGGTCAGGGTTGGATAGTCATGAATGAATTGGATCTTATATGGATAAACATGTACCCCATTCTCATCAACAATGTAGCCCAAGTATTGGACCATGTTCATGCCAAACGAGCATTTTTCCAAGTTGGCATAAAGCTTGTGTTGTTGCAGAGTGCTCAAAACCTGTTGAATATGTCACATGTGATCCTCCCACATTCTGTTGAAGATGAGGATGTCATCCAAATATACTACAACAAAGGAGTTGGTGAAGGGTCTCAATACATCATCCATCAATCTCATGAAAGTGGTTGGTGCATTTGTTAAGCCAAAGGGCATGACTAGCCATTCGTAGAGACCTTCTTTAGACTTGAAGGTTGTCTTCCATACATCAGTTGGTTCGATGGGAACCTGGTGGTAGTCAGACTTTAGGTCAATCTTGCTGAAGAACTTGGCCCCCTTGAGTTGGTCAAGAAGTTCATCAATCTTGGGAATGGGGTAGTGGTTCTTGACTGTGATTTTTGTTAAGGCTTTGTAATCAATGCAAAGTTGCTAAGTCCCGTCCTTCTTTTGCACCAGTAAAATCGGGCTTCCGCAAGGGGAGGATTTGGGTCTGATGTGACCCTTTTGAAGAATCTCTCGGATCTGACGCTTGATTTCGTCATTCTCCATTAGTGAGTGTCGATAGACTAGTCCATTAGGTAGAGGTGCGTTGGGGGTCAGATCTATTGGATGCTTGACTTGGCAATGTGTAGGTACCCTTGTAGGTGAAGAGAAGATGTATTTGTATTCTTCCACGATCTCATCCACTTGTTGTTGCTTCAAAGAGAGGCGTTGTGTAGTGGAAACGAATGTGGCAGCAAGCTTTTTCTTATTGTGAGCACGGACCACAAAGAAGACGAACTTATCATTCTTTGAAATGAACTTATTGCATTGCTTAGCATAGATTAAAGAAATAGCAGTAGGAAACGCTGCCTCTGGGATCATGTACAAGTGTCTACCCAAATTAATAATGCCACTGTGGGTTCTAGATTCATACACAACATGACGCTTCTACAAATATGGTTGTCCTAAAAGAACATCACAAACTTCAAGGGGAGAAATATCACACAGTACCTCATCTTTGAAAGGCTTGATGTCGTAGGACAGACGACATTGTTGGCTGACACAAAGATCTTTTACTTGGAGAAGCCAACCAATGGTGTAGGTTTGCGGGTGCGGCGTCGTTGGCGGGTCTAGACACTTGATGACCTCTATTGAAATTAGGTTATTCTGACTACCACTGTCGACAATGAAATGAATCGGAGCCCCATTGACCCACATTAGTGAGTGAAAGAGGCGTTCCCCTTCCTTTGGTTCTTTTGGTTCGCTTGGCTAGACTTTGGTGGTAGCAACAATGGCACTGGGTTCAGCATCGATAATATGCTTCTCTCCTTTAGGATTTGACTCAGAATCAGAATCGACCTCTGACTCAGAATCCTTCATCTCGGCCACGAGGGACTTCTTGGAGCGAAATTCGCCAGTGTTGTGCCAAGGACTTTTATGGTACTCACACCATTTTCCCTTGTCCTTCTTCATCTTCTCATTTCCCTTCTTTTGTTGTGGCTTGGACTGGTTGTCTTGAGGGTGGCTACATCAACTTGGTCCCTTGCTGTGTGGGTTGGGGCTGCCTTTGCCCTGCTTCGGCTGTGAGGGGTTTGCAAATCCAAACTCTCATTGTTTCTGCTTAAATTTATGCTCAATATTGACAGTGTATTTATATGTTGTGCCCAATGAGGCGATGTCTAAGAACTCCATTTCTATTTGAATGTATCTATGAAAACAGTCATGGTATTTGAGCACCAGATGACACTCAGCGTCTTTGATACCCAATTTGGTGTGTAGGGTATGGAAATTATTGGTGAATTTTGGTACTGTCTGGTCCCTTTCTTGGCGTAGGGTGGTCCATCTGGTGTATTGGTCCTCGTAGCTTCCAACAAGGTAGTATTGTTCTTTAATGGCATCCCAGAAGGAATTCCATGTAGGGGCCACCACAAACATTGCAGATTCCTTCACAACCCTTTGCTCATAGTAAGTATCCCACTAGTATTTAACATGGGGAACGACCTTGAGGAGTGAAAAAGTGATATTTTCCCTATCGGAAAAATTGTGGACCGAAAAATATCCTTCGAGTGGATTCAACCATTTATCTACAACATTTGCATCTATCAATCTTTCGAATAATGGAATATAAAAATTTACATGTACCTTTAAGGGGGTTGCATGGCCACTTGATGAAGATGCTTCTCTTGTGGGAAACTGTCGAAGGATTTGCGCGAAGTTGTCCATCATTTCATTCCTTTGTCGTGCAAGAGCTTCCTCGAGCAACATTTTAATAGGATCTCCTGATCCATCATCTTCATTTTCACCTCCCGTGGGTTTTTGTCGGGCTCGGTGGACCAATCTTGTAATGGATTGATTTGTTCGAGTCCCAACTTCTTGTACCCGGACCTTGTCGGGGACATGCACGAAGAAAAATAAATGAAGATCAGACCGCTCTAATACCACAGATCAAGATTTAGGAGCGGAATGAACTAATTAACAGACTGAATACAATAAACATAGAGATATGAAGACTAACACAAATATCCAATGAACAATATCTTCTATTAAATAATGAAATAGGTTGAAATTGTAAAACTGCATAACCGAAAACTTGCTGGAATGGTGGTAGCCATCTCTGAGAAGAGATGTGGCTACTACGCACATCCGTCTGAGCATAATGGATTACAATGAGGCTCCAGAGGCCTTTTTGATATTACTCATGAATTCCAAAACCCTAGACATCCAAAAACCTAACCCTAGAAGGTGAAACACCAAAATTCATGTAGGCCCTATGGGTAAGTTGGTGTAATTTGGTACCTCAACTTCCTAGGGTCATAACGTTTGCATACAAAATTTGTTTTAGGTGCATGATAGCCTGTTGGAAAGGTATTTCACAGAAATACACATTACGCCATCAAAATCTGACTCTGTCTACAGTTTGACTATGGCAAGCCAAAAAAAACAACGTTTAGGGCCCCAAAATGGCCCTAGAAGTACAAGATGTGATGACATGAAAACATACAAAATAAGCCATTTGGATTAGGCGAGAGGACACCCGTATCCACCTAGAGTATGTGAGGGGCTTCAGACATCCTCGGAAGTGTATAACCCACAATTACAAATCAATACAGAAGAACGTGTTGAGCAAAAACGGACATGAGGAGCCAGTTGGAATAGGTGGGTGGCCACCAATATCCACCTGGATCATGGACAACACCGACAAGTGTACAAGAAGTACATAGTTTTATGGTTTTAGAAGGATATTACCGACAATCCATCGAAGGTTTTTCAAAGATAGAAAATCTTATCACAAAATTTAAGAAGAAGAACAAGAAGTTTGTATGGAATGAGAAATGCGTGGAAGCATTTCAAAAGCTCAAATAGTTGTTGACAACAGGTTGATACTAAAGGTCCCCGACATGGAAAAATAATTATTGTATGCACGGATGTATCTAAGGAAGGTTTAGGTGGAGTTTTGATGCAAGACGGTCAAGTGATCGCTTACATTTCAAGGAAATTGAGAAAGCATGAAGAGAACTATGCAATGCATGACTTGGATTTATTAGTAATTGTATATTCCTTGAGAGTATGGAGACATTATCTGATTGGATGAAAATTCGAATAAGATAACTCACTATGGGTTGCAACATATATTTACACAGAGTGAATTGAACGTGCGACAAAGGCATTGGTCAGAATTACTTATCGAATACGACTTTGAGATTACTTACATTAATGGAATGATGAACAAAGTGGCAAATGCATTGATTCAGAGACCACACATATTCTCGGTAATAACTCTTAAGACGAATCTTCGAGAAAATATTATAACTTTACAAATAGATGATGATTGGTACAAGGACATGAAGAATAATATTGGAAAAGATACCATGATGGTACCAAAGTACAAAGTTTATTCATTAGACAACGATGGATTGTTGAGATTTAACGGAAGAATTTACGTACTCCATAATGACGAATTAAGAAGTTTGATATTAAGAGAAGCGCATCAAGAAGTGTGCATGGCTCATCCGGGAGTCACGAAGATGAAGGAATACCTTAATCCTTTATTCTTCTGGAAAGGAATGAAAGAAAACATAGTTAGTTACGTGGTGAGATGTCTAGAATGTCAGCAAGTGAAGGTTGAACATAGACATCCAGCAAGATTGTTACATCCACACACTATTCTTGAATCGAAATGGGAGGTCATTTCAATAGAATTTATTGTTGGATTACCAATAAAGAAGAGGAGGCACGATTTGATATTTGTGGTAGTTAACACTCTGACAAAGAGTGCACACTTTATTCTAGTGTTTACGACGTATTACACGTCAAATACAGCCAAAGTTTTTTTTAGTGAGATTGTGAGATTACATGGTGTACCTAGAAGGATCATATCCGATCGAGGATCAATGTTTACAAGATGATTTTGGACCAGTTTCCAAGAAGCATTGGGAACACAATTGAATGTTAGTACCACTTATCACCCAGAGATAGACGAAAAAATAGAAAGAACAAACCAGATTTTGGAGGACATGTTGCATATGTATGTAATGGATCAATAAAAATGTTGGGAATAGTTCTTACCACTAGTAGAGTTTGCATACAAAAACAACTATCATATTACGATTAAGATGGCCCCATTTGAGTTTCTTTACGGACGACCGTGTCAGACGTCGTTGAGTTGGAATCAACTTGAGGACAAGGTCTTGGTAGGACCAAAAGTGATTCAAGAAATGGAATATAGATGCAATCGATAAGACAAAGGATTAAAGAAGCGCAATATTGACAGAATAGTTATGCTAATGTGCATCGCATTGACCAAAGTTATGAAGTTGGTGACAGAGTTTTCTTGCGGGTAAAACCACACAAGAGTTCAATCAAATTTGGAAAGGGTGCTAAAGTCTCTCCCAGGTTTGTGGGACCTATCGAAGTTGTGGAAAAGAAAGGACATGTGGCTTATCGACTAGCCTTGCCTGATTCTTTGAGGCATATTCACGATGTATTTCATGTATTTGTTTTGAGACGTTATATTAGTGATCCTTCACATGTTATTTACAATAGTTCTTTCCAGGTGTCGTATGAGGGTGGTCTCATGGCAGAGTTAATCCACATTCTGGACCATTTCATTCGACAACTACAACGTCGAATAGTCGATCAGGTCAAGGTCCAGTGGGACAACTATATTCCACACTCGACTACCTGGGAGGACGCATATGAGACACATAAACAATTTCCTTACTTGTTTTATAGATTAGACATATAGATCTATGTCATATACATTTGTTTTCTTGCATTTGTAAATTATACAAACTTTGGGATGAAGTTTAAAACAAGAGGGGGTGTGTGTAACATCCCACTCTATTGAGCACACTTTTATTGACTTATTATTTGAGGACACTTGCATGCAAGTGATCCGGTTATGGTACATGGTGATTTCGTTTTGATTGTGGATTATACATGTTGATGATGATGTGTTGTGAATTTTTATTATTTGATGTATATATATTGGCAGATGTTATTGAGGAGTTTTCCTGAGTGTGTGCAGGACACATGACAGTTTATGGATGTTGATGGCATCAATGGACTTCCTTGGAATCCGGATTGAATCAGGGAGTGGATGGTATTTTGATTGAGTATTTCATTTTTCCCTCTTGTAAAATATGATTGATTATAGTATGATTATGTATATGGATTATTGATAGTGTTTTTGTAAGTGGATGCAAGATTGACGATGCTTTCTAATTTGAATCACATAATGAGAAGAGGGTCCATGCACAGAAACCAAACATTGAGGGAGAGGTGTAGCAGCGTTCCTGTCACAACCTACTAGCACTCCCACAGTGGTCGAATGGTAGGTTAAAGGTTACCTAGTTCGATATGTCCACGATGTCATGAGGGAGGACTAAAACAGTCACTCAGGAATATTCTAAGGAGTGCGCAATAAGGCATATTTTGTATTCCTTAGAAGCCTTTAGTCTCTCACAAGGTTGACTGGGTGGAGTGTTGACTCCAAGGGTTGGAAAAACTTCCAAAACTAGTCAAAGGCGAGTGGCACCCTTGGAGAACGGAGGTGTGTATTGAATGGCACATCGGATAATTAAAACTTGAGTCAATAAATCTATGTGACCTAGAAAACATTGAAATGATTAGACCTTGTTGGAATAAATTAATTAATTAAACCGTAAATTATTAATTATAAAGCCCAATAAAATTCTAAGCCTAAATGTAAGACTAAGTCTAAGTCTAAATTAATTAAGGGACTAAATGAATTATGACATAAGTTAAAAGATTGGAGAATAATCAAACTCTAGGAAAAAGGGGAATAAAATCTAAATATTGGATAAAATGCACATGTGTGCAAGAAATTAATACAAGAGATTTTTAAAATAGAAAGAAATAAAATATGAAAGAATAGGTGTACACATAGAATAATATCTAGAGTCAAGCTACCACTAAGTCTAACTAGAAGAAGACTCATAATCCAACTCTAACTAAGATATAGTTAGGATACACTCATTAAATGACATTTTGGGGAACAAAGAGACAACTGAGAGCGAAAATAGGAACACATTGGGAAATGTGAGGGAAATTGGATTTTAAAATAAAATAAAAATGATAATTACTTGTGAAACTTGGGGAGAGTGTGACAAGTGTGTGGGTGAATAATCATAATTAATTTAATCTAAAAAATTAATTATTTGTGCATGAGGACATGTGTCAGTGAAGAAATTTCTATAAAACAAATGGTGAAGAAGAAAAATAGATCTATTATTCTTGGTAAGATTATGTTTCCAAAATTATTGGGGACCATGTTTTACTTGTGAGATTTTGGATACCAATCTTGAATAAAGAGTGGATGCTATACCTTGCGAGGCAAGCTTGGAGCTACTACATTCTGGTTTTTCGTTGTGGCCCCTTTGCGGCTCGGGGGGCTAAGGGGGGAGAAGAGTACCCCTAGCGTTGGCTGGGTGGTACCGGTGAAGTCTTTGGATTGGAAAGAAAAAATGAGGATGAGAGAAAGCCTCCAAACTGAAGATTGGAAACACACATCAATAGGAATTCTAGTTATGGTACTCATTGTTATAGTTATTTTTATTGTGAAATCGATAAATATTTCATGTGATCCACTATATTATTTTAAAACAAAAATATCTAATGGTTAAAACTAGTGATTTTTCTTGCAAATATACATGGTTACTGTGTATGGATCAAATGGTAGAGAAAGATATATTATTATGTCATTATACACTTATTCATTTTAGTTAGATAAGTATTTCTAGTACAATATAGATTTCCAAATGATGTTATAAAATTATTTTTGAATACTAATGATTCAAGAATCATATTCGCACAGTAGGTGATATATTATTTATAATATAGTTTAAATAATATTAGGCACCTGCGCAATTGGTTGATATTTCTACTGTTGACTTGGAAGTGAGAATTGTTACAATATACTCAATATGTTATATTTAAATGATATTCGAAGGGGATTATTCTTAATGATTTTCAATGTGATCAATTGAGAGGATATAGATATATTGTATTATTGTTTTGAATCGACCATTCTTATCATCTCACCTTAATACATCCCAAAATAGATTTGACGATTACTTATGTTGATCTCAACTGATGTTATCTGATACTTAATCATGGACATAAAATAATAGCAAAATCCTTTAAACTGTAGTTACACTCTTAAATCGACAAACCTAAGTTACTTATTCTGATTTTGAAATTTATCATCAAATCATAATTTGACTACTACAACAATTATAAATCTTTCCTTGGTTCCAAGACACCATGCAACCTCGATTTGGAGTATATATCTCCACTAATGCATTTGGGGAAATGCTTGTTATCCCTATAAATAAGTATTGTGTGATGCATGCGATTTCAATTAGAACGCCTCTAATATTTCCTTAACACAGCTACACTGCCCATGTTTTTGAAGGAATAACATTATCAAGATGTGATCACTCACTTTTGGGGATCGTATAACTGTTTTAACCTGATACACCAAAATTGTCCACTTCTTTGATATAGGTACAATGCTTTCTGACCCAAACATAACAATTTTTTTAGTGTTTCTCTTGTTTCTTCTTGCAATGCTTCTTATACAACACCACATCTTTGACTTATGTTCCTACAACGCTCATTTTTAGTTGAAAGGAAATGGTGGTTAGCCTGTTGTTGTCCATTAATCCTCAAGAAGTATCTAATGTCGACGAAATCTCCATCTTTGTAGAAGACAAGTCTTCTTTCTTCTTAACAAAAATTTACCTTAAGACTCTACGCGAATTTGCACCAGCCCTCTCTAGTACCGGTTCCTTTTTTTGCATCTTACCTTCTCTTTCCCTTATGATTTCTCGACCCAATATCCAGTCTTTTCCTTGTTCCGACATAGATTTTCTTTGGTTGTAACAAAAGTTTTGATGAAGTGATCCAATTAGATCAAATCATCCTCTATTCTCTATATTGATTTCAAAACTGCCACAGTCAAGAATCAAATCTCATTGTATGGATTTACCTCTTGATAGATATGTGACGTGTCCATAGTGAAATACTCAAGGATTGCTTCATAACTTATTGATATCGACTAATATATTTTACCTCAGTCGAGATATTAAACAGGCAGTGGTTCCCGCAATTCACTCTAATAATGATCACTTTCACTCTAATAATGTGATAACCCATAATCAATGTGATAACCCATAATAATATATTTTATCACATTAAAATATATAATGTGATTATGTGATAAAATACATTATATTTTTCCATCAGAATAGGAGTGGTTATGGGTTATAGATATCTCCTTGTTCCTTAGAACAGTCGCGAGTCTGGAGACATTAAATGGTCAAAATCAATCGGATGAATCATGGACTTGAGTGGTGATTATGTGTCTTGGAGGTCCTAACCTTGCAGGATAGGTTGGGCGGGTAGATATCTTTGTTATATGTATGTGATATGGTTGATCTTGAATAATAGTGATGTTGTAATTGGATTTTTATTTGTGTAGTGGTGTGATGGGATTTGATCATGTTTACATAATGTATGTTATTGTCACATATCTCTTGTCCTAGCAGTTGTTTTAAAAACAAATTACCACTATTGTACTCACTTATTTTGATGTCGTAATGGAGGAGATGTTACAATTTGGATTTAGGGGAGATTATGATTTAACTGAGAAGTAGATAGAGGTACAAAATATTCCATTTTTAATAGAACTACCATGCTTCCTTTTTCACCTAGTTACCAGGTTTTTGACATTTTCATTTTCTCCTTTAACTTGTGTATCGTATTTCCTTTTTAAAAATTTACTTTTTTGTAACTCCATACCAATTATATCTTTTTCATCTACAAGAAAAAATTGTTGATTTGATTCCTACTTAAAAAAATTAGATTACATATGCATATATATTGTTTGAACTCAATGGGTAAATTGAATTGGTTCGAATAGACTAATTCAAGGCATAGTTTTCCCTAAGGTCTATGGTTCTAGTCCGGCTAAGGTTTAATTATAGTTAAGTCTAAATGGGTTATTTTTTGCTATTGTCAATAACGGTTGAGCCACCCTACAAATGAATATTTCAACCACCATCCACTTGAATATTTCAAGGAAGAGGGGAGAATCTTATAACGTTTTCCTTGGAAAAAATATTGTATGTTTTTTTTAATATTAATATGTGTGTCTATCTATGTTTTTTGTTTAATATAAATTCAATTTAATATATGTTTTGTTTGGGGGGGGGGGGGATATTAAATGGGTCAAATTGGAATGACTTATCTTTTCATTCTACACCCCAAGTTCCTTAAAGAGTTTAGTCGAAAATGATGCTAGGTCTATTTTTTTGGCTTGTGCATGACTTGGCTTGATAGTGTAGGATTGAATCACCTCCAAAAGGTAAGGTTGAGAACATATTATCTCCTTATTTGACCAATATACACTTTGTGTTTTCAAAAAAAATATTTCTTGTTATGTTGTTACCTCTTACCTTATATTGCCTCATCCTATGTAAGACAAACTAGCCATGAAAAAGGAGAAACCCAAAATTCTTGAGATGGAAATGATGTTTGTTCCTCTCATTTGTTCCATTTAAATTGAAAACCCAAAATTCCTTAGGGTTTTGATGAAAAAGATGTTGGGTATTTTATTTTTCTTGGGAATGACAAAGCTTGCTAGTGTGGGATCGAATCATCTTCAAAAAGTAAGCTTGTGAAAAAAATATCTCCCTATTTATAACAACCCATTTTGTATCCCCAGATTAGTAATGTATATTTTCATATATGATGAATTGTCGAGGTCCAATCGATGTAATATGTAAAAATTGTACATTAATAATAAAATGCATCACCGACTATAGACATAGAAGAAGAAAACACAGGGATCTATGATTCCACAAGAGAGGAAAGAAAGGGGGATTAGGAGCTCAAGGGGGGATAAGGTGAATAAAAATATTTTATCATTAGCTAAATCCTTAATCTCATTTTAATTCATTGTCTTATGTTTCCCTAATTTTGATGACCTTGGGATTAATTGCTAAGTGGCTAGTTTGGGACATGCAAATATAATCTTTGATTTTGGTTGATGTGGGGGATATTTTTGCCATTCATTATTCTCAAAGGTTGTCTGAGAGCCCAAGTTGTAGAACTATGAGCTACAATAGAATGAGTATGTTTGTTATGAATTCCACATGGAAATTATGCCCATGTGCATAACGAATTATTGTCATTGAGACAACTCCATTACAACTGAGAATTGTCGGAGTCCCTAGCAGAGAAATTTATTGGATGGCATGTGTTGGAGCCCTAGAGGGAAGGGGGGTAGATTGAGGGTATATGTGTTAGAGAATGGGATCCCATCAATTGGGTTGTGTAGGTTGAGGGGAAAGAGGGTTGGTGGATTGAAATTGTTGTAGGAGTTAAAAACTTGCGACTTCTGGGAAATTGGGTTGTGTGAGAGTAATAGATCCAGCCATAGGCTAATTCATCCTTGTGGACTCATAGTCTTATATCGGGGGTGGATCTATTGTAGAAAGAGTATATGAAACCGTGATTCTATGGTTGGGTGGAACATCCTTCATTTGCAGCTAGTTGGTGTTTATTCCCATAAAGATAAGTATAGTAATGTTTATGTGTCATTATGATGAATTTATTTTCCAGTGGGGAAGAAAATTATATTTCAAAAAGAGAAATATAGATAGTTATGTCTCATGTAATCGCCAATGACATCCTTAAAGTTTCATAATTACAACAAAAATTGGCTCAGAGCCAACTACCTTCACCTCAGTTTCATACAACTACATATAAAATTGCCACCAAATCATTTACAAACCAAGCATATCATATTACAGAATCTTTATGCATAGCCTACCTACAGACTTGAACACGGATCTTATACATCCAGATACTCAATTACAAATTAAAAATGAAATTACAAACTTTCAGTCTCCTTCCCTTTGAATAATTCATATACAACAAAATACCCAACAAAACATTCCAAAGCTTCTTTGGACAATTGATCCATTGTATGATTTAGCTCCCAGTAAATGTGGGTATAAGACGACCATGAAAATTCTCGTGTAAGGTGGTGAATTTGGGCCAACAAGGATTGGAGGCTTTCTATATCCACTTTACATTTCCTAATTTCCCAGTCAATAACTACTTTAGAATCACTAAGCACCTGCAATTAGTTTAAACCATGAGACTTTGCAAAGAAGAGCAGAGAATATAGAGCTGAAAATTCAGCCTTAGTATTGGATCTAAGGCCAGGAGTGTATCTTATATGAAAGAAATGTTTATAAATGATAAATAACATAACCCCAACTTTTCACCTCGTAGGATTACCTTGGTTCAAACCATCAAAGAAGCCCCAAGTAATTTCAAATCCTAGAGATGACATGGTGTGCATCCTTGTTTTCTTCTGTTTGGGCTCACATTTGAATTTCTTCGTGAGTTTTTCTATAAGACCAACAACAACCTCTGCTAGGAATTTTTTATCCTGAAACATGTTGGAATTGCATTCCCACCAAATGAAGTATACAAAATGGCAGGGGAGAGGGCCATGACTTACCATTGAAACTTCCATCAACCAACCTTGAACACATTTGTCCAAACTGTCAAAATTCCATGAAGATTTGGGTTTGAAGATTTCAACTATAAGGCTCCATACCTAAGTTGTAAAGGGACACAAGACATGGAGGTGATACACTAATTCCTCATTCTGACGATAAAGGGTACACCTACTCGGGCAAATCCAGCCTCATTTAATCCCATTATCCCACATTAAAATATTTTTCCTAGGAACAAGCCATAACATAATTTTGGACTTCAAAGGGCTATGCATCTTCCATATTATTTTCCACCACCATGACGAGGAATCATTGAATTCATTCTCAACATGTGCTTTATAGACAAACTTGACCATGTAGTCACCCGATGGCACATTCTTTGACCAAACAAGGGATTCTTCATCCTCATCAACTAGTTTTGTATTGTTGGAGCATATATTTATGATGTACCCGTTTCGTTCCTCGACTAGCTCTAGATATCCTTCCAAACCTAACTCAACTTTTGATTTCCAACCGCATCTCCCAATTCTTCCATGATCAAGTTACTTGGAATCCTAAAGGGAGAATATTTTCTGGACATGAAAAAGGGATAAGAGATCATCAAAGAGCCTAAATTTAGCATATGCTTCGGCCCATGGGTCCTCCTTTATCCTGACTTTCTTACCATTCTCGATCCTCCACACCATCCAATTGCCTACAAGGGATAAGGCTTCAACCATACCTTTCGATACAATTGAATTTCTTTTGGTTAATTTTATGGGAATATGGAACCACTCCTCAATAGTCATTTTTCCCAAATATGTATACTTCATCACTCTACCCCAAAGGGATGAGTTCTATGTTAGCCTCCAAATGATTTTTCTAGCCAATGCTTAGCTGAATAAGTACATTTTTTTGATACCCCAACCACCCATATGTTTTGGTCTGGATAAAATTGAACATTTCATCAATGGTATCCCATCATATTCACAGCTTCCGGACCACAAAAATTGAAAACATTTTTTTTCCAAATCTTGGTAAGAATACCTTTTGACACCTTGGCTATAGACTCCTAGTAGACTGGGGTGCTTTGCAAAATGG
>JZKD02S1591643.1:0-10208 GCA_000966675.3 Picea glauca | reverse complement strand
TCCATCTAGGATAGTTTCACCAACAATTTCCTTTATCTTCATCTCGTTATTCCTCATACAATCATGGGTCCTTCTTCAAGGGTTGACATCAATGACAACCAACCTTAATCAACAAATCAATACAATTCCATCCTTTGTGGCATGATCCCAACATTCCAATGGCAAACGTTCCGGCAATAACTATGTTTCTATCCATTCTGGAGCATCATTCTAACAATCAAGACGCCTCCAACAGTCATATTGTTTCATCGTGGCAAAGTGTTAGTCGGTATTGTTCTGCTATTCTAGCGAGGTTCAAGTTATGCAAACCTTCCTTCTGTGAAGTCCTCTCTGGAACCTCCTACATTTTTTCTATCTTTGCTTTCTTCCTACTGAGATTTATTTCTTTCTTCCCAGTGATTTGTGTCTCTGGATTCCTCTTTCCATTCTTGTTTTGATCTTTTCTTAGCATAGTAAATTCGCACTATTGAGGATCTTTCACAAGGTTCGAGGATAATACTTTTTCTTTTACTGAGTCTGGAGTAGGTGCTCTACTCTCCATTATGGATAGGTTCTTTAAGCCTTCTTTTGTTCTTTCAACTTCGGCAGATAAGTCTCTGGCCCTCTGTTGCTTCGACTTGTCTTCATGTTCTTGTATTAGTCTCACTATTCTCTTAGCCATTAAATCCCTTAATTCTTTCTTTTTATGTTCCATAGCTTCCTCTTCTTCTCTCCTTCGGATATGATCTCTCTCAATCCAAGTCCTTTCTAACAAAATTGCAAAAGGGGCATTGTTCTCAACAAACTTAATGACCTCGAATCCTTCTTCTGTCGATGTTCCATGAGCACTCGTAGGTACATGAGTAATTATTCCACATAGGATTATCATATTTCCTTTAAACAATCCTATTCCTCCCAATGAAGGAATCATAGCAGGATTTCCTAAGATTTCCCAAGTACTTTATGTCATAATGTTCACTTGTGTTTCTGTGTCCAATACACAGTCTATGTCGAAGTATCCTATTATTGTTTCTATGCACTCTCTCTCTTTTAAGATCTCTCATAAACTGATGTCTCTATGATCATTCAGTGTTTCTTTCACCTGCAATAATATACCCTCTGATTATTTCTGGTTCTTTGGCATATTCTTAGTCTCTTGACCCTCCTCATGGTTTTCTTATCTCATGTTCATCTTTTCAACTTTAGCAATCATTCTAGGGAAATCTAAAACTTCATGTCCAGTAGCTTTACAACAAAGGAAAATGGGACTTCTACTCGAGCATTCCTTAGTAAGATGTCTCAGTCTTCTGCAACTATAACAAAGATTCAATCCTCTCTTTCTTTTAAATGATCCCCAACCTTTCTTGCACTGTGCACTGGAATCACAGTGATAGTCCTGCAAAAAATTCTTTCTAGGGTCCTACATCCACTTGTTAATCCAACAATTCTTTCTATGCATAGGGATGACATATATTTCATTATTTCTATCATATCTACTCATATCACATATTCTTTCTTCTAGTTGTGCCCTAGTTTTCAGACTAGGGAAAAATCTATCAAATATATCTGGATCCATTCTTTCGAAATGAAAATTTCCACTTATCTTACCTTTATCAGAGCACCAAACTTTAATATCTTGCCTCTTTTCTTTAGATCAGGCTTCTCTTCTTGGCACGGAGCTTCACAAGTCAAGTAGAGTATTGTGCACTACAGCAACAGATCTACGCATAGAGATTTCTCTTTTCCTCAGCTCCCAACAGTCACAGTTTGAGGTCTTGGCAATGGAACCATTTTTTGGCACAAGGGTAGACCCAGGGTTCAACGCTTCAACAGCGCACCAACAAAACCCTAACTACCAGCCCTTTCGGCAACACCTACGAAGCAGATGAAGACTCACCTGAGGTAGAGGCAGGGGGGTTGTAGGACTCAAGTGTCTACAACCTAGCTGGGACATAGATCTGTGATCACAATACCTAACATAGCACTTAGCATTTAACATTCATTAGTCTTTAACCTTTACTCACATCGCAGGTAAACCCTAATTATATAATAGTCTGGTATTCAACAAGATCCAACACATCCAAGCACTTAGCACATAGAAATAGATCAGATCTAGCATTCATTCATATCACTAAGCACTAAGATACTCCATCAGATGCATCTAACATATATAAATATTCAATATTAAGCATAAATCACATCAATAACACAAAGAAATCACAACACAGGATATACGTGGTTCACCCCCAGCGTGGGGATACGTCCACCAACTCTTCTTCTTGTTTATTATCTTCACTCAATCTTCGTACATGCACAGAGCCACAAAACCAACTCCGCATAGGAAAGGAGATATGCATGCACCTCGCCAGATCCTCCTTCCCTGAGTTAGGCCATACCACAAATCCTTCTTACACAGTGTGCACACAAACTTATTACAATCACTTGCACTTAACTCTGCAAGTCTTAACACATAGTATGCACAAAGCCTCTAGCTCTGCACTAAGCCAATTCTACTAGGTCTCCCTTTCTTACATCACCTAGATATCTATTTATACATTAAAAATGGTGCCTAAAGGGCCGACATCATATACCCATTACATAAACCCTAAACCCAAAAATCCCACAAAAGGGGGCGAGATCCCGTGATCTCTGCTTCGCCTGGCGCTTCGTCTTCAACTAGCCTGTCAAAGTATCAAAAATGGCCTAACACGACCAAGGTTCTCCAAAACTTGGTCGAGGACCAACAAAAAGTAACAGAAATCGGTTGTGGAAAGGGACGGTGCAACGCCAGCAAGGAAAAATCAATTACAACAAAAAAATAAAGAATGTGATCCCAAATCCATAAGATCCCACTCAGCCTATATATCATATGAATACTATTGTAAAAGGGTTCTTGTTCTTCTCGGGTTGGGTTGGTTAGTGTTGATAGTTTGTCTTTTTTTGTTGTGAATCAAAGGTTGTACTTTGTAATCTGTATATAGTTTTGGGTAGATAGAGCTCTGTGACATGAGTCCAGAATCAGACGTATGTAACAGAGTACCAAGTTGTATCTATGAGATTGTATTCGATAAGTTATGAAGATAATAGATGAAGGACCCAAAATTTTGAAATATAATGTGTCATAATGTGTTTATGCTTATGCATTGTATCTTTACAGTACTTCTTTATGCTTGATAAGCTCAATATGATGTATATGTGTATGAATGTTTTTCGCAACTTAAGTATCTTTAGTTCTTGTATGCATGAGTTCAGATCTGTTGTGTAATTGGTCTATCTTATGCAAGATCATGGTGAATCTTGAAGGTTTTGGGAACCCACCCAAGTATTCTCCTTTCCATTCCCTATCCTTCAGTATTGGTTGTGCTTCGGGTAAGACTTATTCTCTTCGGAGGAGATGAAAATCCCAGCGCTCTAGAATACACAGTACCTTTTGTTGGTAACCTGAGAAGGACCCTGGTCTAATCAATTTTGCACCAACAATGAATATTAATCAAAAACATTATCAAGTGATCAATAATTCCTTGATTAATATTCATGAAAAGGAGAAGGAATCCTATACATCCAGATCCAAATTCCAAGAATTCATAGTATGGAGCCAAAACATCAATGTACCTGGGATTTCCCATTTTTCACATTTTGAGCAGATAAAGGGAGAATTGACTTTAAGGGCATGGGAAATAAATCTTGAAGAAAGTAAGAGGTTGGCTAGGGAATAAAAATAATATTGTCTTAACACTCTTTCAGCTGTAGATCTGGAAATGGATGAGTTTGATGGTAGCGTTATACATGATACACTTGGGAAAATTGAGATTGAAAAGAGAAAAGAGAATTCAAAGAAAAGTAGAGAGAGTGTATAAAGTTCTATCCAACAGGTAAATCATCTTGATTTACAAATGATAAATGATCTTCTCATAAAACCGAGCTTACAACATCATGTTACAACATAAGCAGTTGTGAACATTTAATAGAAATTACCATTGGTACAGAAAAAGGTTTTCGCATTTGAGTTAAATGAAAATGACGAACCTTCCAAATTTGTTGTCGCATTAATGGAACTACATGCTCAATTCAACGATCAGAAAAAACCAAGTACATCTGTGAGAAAATAAAGGACAAGTGAAGTGCCAGCAAACCAAAGAAATCTCAGCAAATCCAGAAAAATATTCATTGTATCTTTTAGTTTTGATTGTATTCTATTTTGAGATCAAAGAATGTGGAATGTCTAACTACTTTTGGTTAAGAAATTTTTGTATAAATAAATAGATCTAAGATTTATTCAAGGCTCCTTCTTGTCGAATGTAAAATATAACTTAATGAATATCAATTAGAAAGAGAAGACAAAGATTCTACATCTCATTTCCTTGAGCCATGTGTTTCCTGTGTATTTCCATTTCCTAATCATATTTTGTTCACTTTATGGTTCTTGAGGGTTGAAAGACCACAATTTAGTAATACATCTACTGTGATCTACATATTGGAATTTTTTTCAGTTACAGTTTTTCCTTTGTTATTACTGTGAGTAAAATAAGACCTGTATCTCTGTAAGCTTCCTCATTCTAAATCAATGATCAAGGATTCCTTCTTCATAATTCCTCTACTGTGAATAAGGTAAGATTTATTTGTATTTGATACCTTACTTGATTTTAACAGTATTTCTTAATCAATTCTACTTTTCATAAGATTAAAATTTAAAAAGACTTGAAGAAAGAGATATTGCCTATGTGTTTTCTAATCATTAAAATTCATTTGAAGTTGCATATTAAAACTGAAGGTAGAAAAGAATTAAAAATATTTTGGATGCCTGAAATTATTTTGTGAGCCTAGAAGCAATCTCAAGAACAACATATTTTTGGCACCGTTGTCGAGGAGTGGAGAAACGAAACTATTTTTTCCTAGGAATACGACAAATTTAAGTTTCAATTTTTTATGGTCAACAAGAATTGAACACAAGAAATAATGACTACATTTACCCAATAAATGAACTTGGTATACTATTCTTTCATGCCTCACAGGGAGCCACAATCCCCAGATGGAGCCTATGTTAGAACATATTAGAAATTTAAAATTTAAACTTTGAAATCTTTTTGGTTTTTATCCTTTTAAAAATAAATCACAAAAAACTTAGGAAAATTGTTCTTTATTGAATAAATATATGATTGTTATATCTTGATAGGGAGCTTCCAATATCATCCACTACATATTTTTAGTTGACCGGATCAATGACTCCCGTGATTTTGGAGTTCTAAATTTGTGAGAGTGATAAACAAAAGAAAACTACAAAGTCACTTTGGGACTACGTGATTTGGGAGTTTCAAACTCAAGATGTGTAAAGATAAAAAAAAACCTGAAGTTTCAAGGCTTTGGAGTCCCGGAGACAGGTTCCCATGAAAATATTTTAAATAAGATCAGTTGATGGGTCATAGTCCACCTGTCAAAAAAATTATTTTGGCTGACACGTGGCACTCTTTTTGGACATTTTTATCAAATCATTCGCATGTTTTTAGGTGACATGTGTCACTCACCTTTTCATGACACATCATAAAAAGTGACATCATCACTACCACATCACTCTGGGAGATTTTCCTTTGGGAGATAAATCTAAGAACAGATTCAAAAATGCTGGAGCACCGAAACACTGAAGCACTTGTGATCATGATAAATAAAACACTTAAAAAACTTAATAAATTAAACAGGTTTAACTAGCCATGATTAACGATAAGTAATCACTCCGTGGATGCAGACTTCAGTAGGTATCTATTGTATTGCATTCAAAACCCTTGAATGTCTAACTACCAAAGTACTCACCCTACATAGACTCTCACGAACTCTCGAAGCTTCAGAGTTCTAGAGTCCCGAAGTACTTAAAAAGGTTTGATTTTTTGCTCCATGAATTTGGCCTTCGGGAGATATACATCGTGTTGCATTCAAAACACCTGAATGTCGAAGTCCCAAAGTACTTGAAACTAAAAGAAACTTTAAACCATGGTTAATTAATTGTTAATTAACTACTCCGCGAATTCTGCCTTCAAGAGATATCCATTGTTTTTCATTCAAAACCCTCGAATGTCGAACCACCGAAGTACGTTATATTAATTACATCAATTAGTAATACACCGAGTTGGCTAGGGTTAAATATTGGTATAATTTTTGCGACCGCCAGGTAATAAATTTGATAGATTTTGGAATCATTACTCTATCAGTAGATTAATAACAAAATAACTAGACATTAATTTTTTTTTGTAAATAAAGGCATTTCAAATTTCAAATCATTTCACCATTAGAATCTGAAATTTTCGCATTCAGCATTGTGATCTCACGGGTTTTTCTTCTTGCAGGAGGTTTAAATTCATATTTCAAAAATCATGGTGCCACGTAAAATAGGAAAGAACCAAGATTCATCGACTGACGAATCAAACCCAAATGCAGATATACTCTCAAATACTATTGCTCGATTGACAGATGCCACCAAATGTTGGAAACAAGTTTATGACATTTTGGAGCATGAACTTTCTCTTTGTCCAGATAATTCATGGGAAGAAGAGGATGATACATTTTCAGCTAATCTTAGGGATGTGGCTAAGTTTGAATTACACTAAGTTGTTAATTGAACGAAACTTATGCCTTACACCGATATGATAAGTTGGGCCCTAGAACACGTGGATATCCCAACAAGAAGCATCTTCAGTCACCAGAAGACTATTGTCGGCTCTTTTTGACACGAGGATATTCAATTAATGTATAAATTATCTTCTAAACCTAAATATACCTATAATTCATCATTCATATTGAAGTTTCGGGATGAGGAATGCACTTAATATGACAGAACCATCCATGATATAGTAAAAACCTGGTGAGGAAATCCAAGTAAGTTCAAATCTGATACCCATGGTGTATATTATATAGCATCTTGTGATGCTCATATCATGTACATTTCCATGATTCTCTGTAGAATGTTCGGTAGGAAACATCCTGCACATTTTGCCATAGATTGGGTTCCCATAATCCATGAGGTTGTTGAGGGTTACACTTTTGACTGGGGAAAAATGTTATCAGACAACTTAGGAAAGGAAATTATAGAGTAAAATATGATGAAATCTAAAATAGAACATGCCCCCTTTTATATGTTTGCATTCATTATGGACGCAATCTGTTTCAGGACCACATTTCCTCTCATGAATTGGAGTTGGACTCCAACTAGCACCGATTCCATACATTTTTATCACTCTAAGTTATGGGAGGAAAATTTGAAAGAATTCTTCTATGAAATTTTTCATAATGTAGTAATCCCAATTCATGTAGTTATCTATGGACAACCTCCCCCTATAATTTCAGAACAGATCATTGGAAATTTGGGTGCTATTGCAGATTGGTATGTTGAGGAAAAATTTTCTTGTATCAAAGTGTTCAACTTCTATATATCTCCTCATTCTCTCCCCATATTCCTACCTGACAGACTAGTTTTCATAGAAGTATCTTGTCAAACAGTTTTAGGAGGAATAACCAAAGAACCAAAGGCAGCACAGAAAGGAGTGTGGCCAACCTTTCCTATACAGGTTGGAGTGTTTTCATTATCTGATTTTGGACATGCTAAGGTTGAGGCTTCAGCTTTAGAAGATATCAAATTGGTTGACATTGAGTATAAAAAGCATGATCCTCATAGGTTAGTTGAAACTAATTTAGCTCAATTCAATATGCAAAGGTATATACATGAAGATTCCCCCTATGATGAAATTTTCAGAGGAGTGAGATCTCACGATGAATTTGAAAGAAGATTTCAAAAATTTTCTAAGATCAATAGTCAGGCTTCCTCAGTTTTCAAAAGCACAGAAGGAACAATTGCCCAAGGTCTTGCAGGGAGAACAAAAACTTAATCCAACTTCACAGGTGACAGAATTGACAGATCCCAAGCAACATAGCTTGCCTGAGGACAAGGTTAAGGAAGTGGAGAAGAACACAGATACATTATATAAATATGTAATAATATCAGTACCAAGTAAATATGAGCAAAACTTATTATCATCATTTGAGGCTTTTATGAAGCATGGGCATACTTTTCCTTTTTCATTTCCAAATACTGAAACTCCAGTGAAAGATGCCACAAATCCAGAAGGATCTACTGCATTTAGTTCTCCCATGCCATCATTAACTCCTCTAGCAACAAGTTCTGAGTTACCTGGTTCAGAGGTTATTAATATAGATGACCTCACATCTATTCAACCTAAAGAAATGACTTCATCAAGTTTATTTTTCAACAAGAAAAGGAAGGCTATCATAAGAAGGGAAGCTCGACAAAAGGAAGGAGTAATTACCAAAAATCATAAAATAATATATGATGGATAGGGACAGAGTGACCCTGAATTTGAAAAAGAAGTTGGAGACTCATTGGGAGCCTTTGAAACTACCAACCAGTGGTCAGTGGATAATCTCACAAAACAGCTAGAACAAAATAATATTCTAATTAAACAATTGCATAATGATATGCAACAGATGGAAATGACTGCCATAAATAAAATCAATTTTGATATAGAGAAAATCAGAAAGGGTTTTGAGAAACAGATAAAGCAGTTAGAAGACAAATTGGAATTAAGTGTTCAAAATCAACATGTTATCAATACTATGCTTTCCCAACGAGACAGGTTAATAGAGTGGTTGTAGTCTCGAATAACTTTATTTGAGAGCACATGGATGGATATCTCTACATTTAAAAAGAAAGCTTTTGAATTAAATGGAAAGTTGGAAATTGTACAACAAGACATATACCAAAATAGGGATATTATTCAAAAACATTATCAAGTGATCAATAATTCCTTGAAGAATATTCATGAAAAGGAGAAGGAATCCTATAAAACCAGGTCCAAATTCCAAGAATTCATAGTATGGAAACAAAAAATCAATGTACCTGGGATTGCCCCTTTTTCACAATTTGAGTAGATAAATGGAGAAATGGTTTTAAAGGTCTGGGAAACAAATCTTGAAGAAAGTAAGAGGCCGGATAGAGAATCAAAATAAGCTTGTCTTAGCACTCTTTCAGTTGTAGATCTGGAAATGGTCGATTTTGATGGAAGTGTTATCCCTGATACACTTGGGAAAATTGAGACTGAAAAGAGAAAAGAGAATTCAAAGAAAAGTAGAGAGAGTCTACAAAGTTTTATCCAACAGGTAAATCATGTTGATTTACAAATGATAAATGATTCCTGGTAAAACTGAGCTTACAACATCAAGTTACAACACGGGCAGTTGTGAAAATGAAAGAGAAATTACCAGTGGTACACAAAAAGGTTTTCGCATTTGAGTTAAATGAAAATGTCAAACCTTCCAAATTTGTTGTGGCGTTAATGGAACTGCATGCTCAATTCAATGATCGGAAAAAACCAAGTATGTTTTCAAGCAAATAAAGGACAAGTGAAGTGCCAGCAAAGCAAAGAAATCTCAGCAAATCTAGAAAAATCTTCATTGTATATTTTAGTTTTGATTTTATTCTATTTTGAGATCAAAGAATGTGGAGTGTCTAACTACTTTTGGTTAAGACATTTTTGTATAAATAAACATATCTAAGATCTATTCAAGGCTCCTTCTTGGTGAATGTAAAAGAGAACTTACTGAATATCAATTAGAAAGAGAAGACAAAGAGTCTACATCTCATTTCCTTGAGTTATGTGTTTCTTGTGTATTTCCATTTGCTAATCATATTTTCTTCACTTAATGGTTCTTGAGGATTGAAAGACCACAATTTAGTAATACATCTAATGTGATCTACATATTGGAAGTTTGTTCAGTAACATTTTTTCCTCTATTATTACTGTGAGTAAAAGAAGACCTGTATATGTGTAAGTTTCCTCATTTTAAATCAACGATCAAGGATTCATTATTCATAATTCCTCTACTGCGGATAAGGTAATATTTATCTATATTTAATGCCTTAATTTATTTTAACAGTCTTTGTGTTACGAGGGAAAAACTCTCTATGGCCAGGGTAAACCACAACAGACAGGTATGACTACAGAAATATACTCAATTCCAACATATACCATATAAACCAAGGTGCAAGTGAGATAAGAAAGAAGCCTACCTCGTTCCAACATTTGATGATGTTCCACCATTGAGCACTTTGACCCAAATCTTTGTACCTACAACAAGTTCTTAACAAACAAGTAGAGCAAGTATATAGTGATAATGTAAAGGGGTTAGCACATTAGATAGCATAATCCATTAACAAACATTACAAATAT
>JZKD02S1591642.1:0-10208 GCA_000966675.3 Picea glauca | reverse complement strand
TGGATGAGCACTAGTGGGTGTATCAGATCCTTTGCTATATATATTGTTCAAGAGTCAGACCTACCTGTAACCCTAGTTATTGTGTAAAGGGTACAGGTCGGCCCTATCTTATTGTAAACTTTAAAAGATAATTAATATTACTAGTAACAGTAATTATTATAATAATAAACAATTAATATGTCTAAGGGAAGTCGGCCCTATTGTGCCAATAGACACTTCAGTTGATAGGACAAGTCTAATATAAGTAAGAGGAAACCTTTCATTTGTAGACACACACTCACTTGTAAGTTTTGGAAATTTCAGCAAGTACACTTCTTGGTCAAAGTTGCGCACCTCTCTTGGGCGCTAGGGTTTCTAGGTTTTGTGCACCCTCTTGTGTGCTAGAATATTCTTGGTGGTAAAGGTCTTTCTCTTGAACATTATAGCAAAGGATTTGGCTGGGTTTTTCTCCCTTGTTTGAGAAGGGTTTCCCAGGATATATCTTGTGTTCTTGTGCATGGTGTTTCTTCTTGTGATCTTGGTTGCTGCAGCATATATGCTTATGGTTAATTGTTAAAATAGAATGAACTTCATGCTTAACCCAATGCTATAAAAACTTAACAGCTTTAATAAAAAAAAACAATTGGAAGTTAGTTGAGTTACCTCCAAATAAAAAATTGATAGGCTATAAATGGGTATGTCACACTAATTTCAAATCAAAGGATTCTATTGATAAATATAAAGCCAGGTTAGTTGCAAAAGGATATGCACAAAAAGAACGTATAGACTATGAGGATACATTTGCTTCTAGTACAAAATTGATCAGAATCATAATGTCGTTAGCTCTTGTAGCACCATTTGGATGGTAGGTTCACCAAATGGACATTAAAAGTGGATTCCTAAATGTGGATTTGCAAGAAGTGTATATGAAGCATCCTAAGGGATTTGTTGTTGAAGGAGAAGAAAAATTGGTATTTAAGTTGAAGGCCTTGTATGGATTAAAACAATCCCTTCAAGCATGGTATGAAAAGATTGATAAATATCTTAGATCAAGAGTTTTCAAGAGAAGTAATTATGATCCTAACTTGTATATCAAAGAAAAAGGAGAAGTACTTATTGTTATGCTTGTATATGTTGATGACTTAATCATTAGAAGTAACAGTGATGCATTGATTCAGGAAGGAAAAGACAATCTTTGCAAATCATTTGATATGATTGACTTGGTATTATTACATTATTGTTTGGGCACTGAAGTTTGGCAACAAGCAAACAGGATTTTCATCTCATAGGCAAAGTGTGCTTCAGAATTGTTGAACAAGTTTAAAATGGAAGATTGCAATCCCAACAAAACACCAATAGATGTCATCTTAAAGCCTTCAAAGATGATAAATCTGAAGTGGTTAATGAATTGCTTTATCATCAACTTGTCGAAGGATTGATATATCTTACCACAACTAGACCAAACATAAATTTTGCAATTGGAATGTTATCAAGGTTTCTAAATTGTTCCTGGGAGACACATTGGAATGCAGCAAAGGGAGTACTTTGGTATGTCAAAGGTACCTCACAGTTTGGTATCGTACTTGAAAAGAATGATAACTTCATGTTAAAAGGTTTTCCAGTTACAGACTAGCCAGGTGATACGAATGAAAGAAAATATACAACATGTTGTGTTTTTACTCTCTTGGTAGTGGACTGATTTCATGGGCAAGTGAAAAGCAACCTTTAGTAGCTCTTTCAACAACAGAAGCAGAATATAAAACAACATTTGGAGCAACATGTGAAGCAGTGTGGTTACGTAGAATTTTATGTGATTTGAAGCTTCCACAAATGCAGCTAACAACTTTACATTATGACAACCAAACTGCCATCAAGATGACAAGGAATCCAATTTATCATTCAAAAACAAAACATGTTTTAATTCATCATCACTATATCAAAGAACAAGTGAAGAACAAAGAGATAAAACTAATTTATTGCAGGTCCCAAGATCAAGTGGCGGACATCTTCACCAAAGCACTCAACAAGGATAAGTTCTAGAAATTTTGTGAGATGTTAGGAGTCATGGAAAATGAAATAAACATTAAGAAGGGGTGTTAGATATTGTAATGTTTATTTTATCTAAGGAGTTATAAATGTTATGTATTAGAGTACTGTTGTAATGTCATCAAGTGAGAAATAAGTCATACATAATAAATGGCATTTAAGTTAATTCTTTTTATGAAATTAGGTGAGCAGTTCCTAAAGGGAATAATGGAACTTGCCATATATATATACAATACCACTTTATGTAATTTAGAAGGACATTGACATAATACATCTCTCTTTCTGCCTCTTGCTTGTCTCTTTGCATATTCTCCATATTATAGTTTAACACTTTGATCCTAGTATATGACCTAAAACTGCTTCTATTGGCTAAGAGCTCGTCTTCCTTGGATGTAAGGAAACAGGTTAACGGCCCAAGACCAAAAGGCATCTAGCAGGAGTGGAAGTCTTCCCCCTTATGTTCCACCAGTGGGTTATTTCAGGTGGCCAAGTTTTGTCTACACATGATGATGTAGTTGCACATCGGGGTCTTGAAATTGTATCAACAAAGGCTAGGCCAGTAGTCCTACGTATTGTAAGTTTTTTCTTGCTTTGGGAAAAAAAATCCCATGTTTCTGCAATAAATGTCAAAAGCCAACAAGTTGAGCTTCAGTTTTTTGACAAGTAATGAAAGAAAATCAACTATCATATGCTTAAGAATGCATGGGAATTGAGTAAAATCAAATAATTTTTTTAATGATTAAAGTAATCAAGTAAATTGGTTGGTACCTTCTATGGAGTCAAACAATAAATGAAAAAAGCGAGTAGGGAAAACTAAAGCTATTTGATTATTACAACTCAATTTCCTATTTAGCATGCAATAAAAGCAAGTAAGAGTCTATGAATTATAAAATTTCTTACACAAATGAACACAAGAAATGGTCGCCAAGAAAGCAATTGATAGGTATTTATTACCAACGGTTGTAGGAAGAACAAATTCCATGATAGATAGGAACACACCGATCACTCCCAAAGATCTCAAGGAAGCAAAGACCCTTCAATTTCTCCACATCATATGGTATCAGAAAAAATAATGATAATCATTGCAGTGTCATTCAACCAACCCCTGCAGTCTATTTCTAGCTCTCAATCACACACTCACTAGAAGAAAACATGAAGCAAGGAGAAGAAGAAAGCACATATCCCCTTGCTTGTACAATGATTTATAGGAGAAGAGTCCAGCAAAAGCCTCCATATCCCTAAATAACACAGGTACCGATAATAGAACTCCAACATTCCTAGAATTGCTCTATAAATGGTGGATGCATGGAGTGAAGGGGTAAAAGTCAAAGGCTTGGAGGGCACACATCTCTAGGTAAAAAGAGATGAGCTATTCAAGAAATAAACCCAATCTAAGTATAGTATAAGTGTGAGATAATTATTTGCTTGAGTCCACTCAATCTTCCATACTTTCTAAGTCCTTTCATGTTGGCTTGATTGAGAGAATTTGTGAGCGGGCAATGGAGATCACTCCCATGATGTTCATGTGAATTTGTCCCCAAGCACGGTGAGGCTAAAGTGTTGAAGAAGTGATATTTTGTCCCCTTCAATACTTTTGATGTTGAGTTGATATTTTCAAACTATGTATTGAGTAAAGGTAACATTCTTTTAGCAGGAATTCTTGTTCATATATGAGTTTGATTAGTTAGTGTAGAAATTTCTGAGTTGATTGGCCTTAGGTATCGCACCTGCCCAATCAATTCTCTTCTCTTTATTTGACACTATACCCATTGGATTTAAGACACCGGTCAAAACACTAACAAGAATAGGTTTATTTTGCTAAGTTTTTACTTTTACACTTTCAAATCTGCAACTGTGAGTGCATATTTACACCAGTTTTGAGCAGATCTGAAATTCCCAAATGTAAATCTGAACTGTACTCACTGTCCCAAAGTGTTTAGTGTGCTGTAGAGTTTACTTAAGATTCCCCCCCAAGGCTAGAAAGCACTAACTCGAAGTGAGAGAGATTGTGCAAGGTGACATTGGCACAATCCCTAAGTGTTCATTTGAGCCTTCCAGTTTCGACTGATAACAGGTATCAAAACAGAAGATTGTTGATATGGGTAGCTTCAAACAGCACCTTGCATGGTTTTAGGCATAATTTTGGCTAGGTGTATCCAAATTCAGTGAGACTTGAAGGGTTGGAAAGAAGATAAACCATACTATATCTTGTCAAATTTTGAAGCAGGAAAAGTGGAGCTACATTAAATACAAATTAGGGCTTTTGCCCAGTCCTGAAACCAGGCTTAAACTAATAGGGTTAAGTAAATTAGAGATAATTGAAGATTGTGAAGTCCAATCACAGTGACGCTGGTAGCATTGGAAAGAGAACAGTCCAGGGTATTACAGGTCCAAAATTCAGATATGTTTAGGTGGAATTATTGGTGGTACAAGACCAATCTCCAGAAAAGGGATAAAAGTGGCAGGTTTTGATAATTTAGCCATAATGTTTTCTTGGAAAATCCAACTTGAGTGAGACCAATGGTGAGTAGCTCCACAGAATGTATCCAAATTCTGTGAGACTTGAAGGGTTGGAAAGAAGATAAACCATACTATATCTTGTCAAAATTTGAAGCGGGAAAAGTGGAGCTACATTCCATACAAATTAGGGCTTTTTCCCAGTCCTGAAACCAGGCTTAAACTAATAGGGTGAAGTAAATTAGAGATAATTGAAGATTGTGAAGTCTAATCACAGTGACACAGGTAGCATTGGAAATAGAACAGACCAGGGTATTACAGGCCCAAAATTCAGATATGTTTAGGTGGAATTATTGGCGGTACAAGACCAATCTCCAGAAAAGAGTTAAAAGTGGCAGGTTTTGCTAATTTAGCCATAATGTTTTCTTGGAAAATCTAACTTGAGTAAGACCAATGGTGTTACAGACTCCAGAGCAGACATTTCCAGTTGTTAGAGGTATAATTTCATAGGCATTTGTTGAAATTAGTGCAGCTGCAAGAGCCATTCTCCGGGAGGATGGCATAAGACCCTAGCTGAGATCTAGGGCCCCCAGTACACTCCTGNATGTGTTATGGGGTACCTTGGTCTTGGACCAGGTAGTTCTTGGTTGTGTACCAAGATGTGATGATGTGTGATCTTCTTCCTCTCTCTCGGAATGGTCCATGAGACCTGGGAGCAGCCACGAAGATAGACATGACCACATCATGGATGTTTCCTCTTATGCAACGATGATAAAAGTTTATAAGCTATCATGAGACTTATGTGGACATGTTTGCCATTGAAGGACTTGAAGTCCCCGCCTTGCTTGATTTCGTTTCCCTTCTTGTTTGATGTAGTGTTGGGTTTTTTTACGTCACTTTGACTTATTTGACTTTTTAATTAATATTTTTATTAATTAAAAATGTCATTTATCATTTGTTTTAAATTATTAAAACCTAACCTCACCCCTCTCCTAAACTCTAAAAGAAGACCTACCCCTCTCATTCTAACTCACATCTTTCACTCCTCTTCTTCATTTGAGTTTTGCTGCGGCTACCTCAGTCTTGACTCTTCTTGCTGGCTGGGAGCTTCAGTTATGGTGTGTTTGCTGGGCTAGGGTGCTGCAGACTTACCCTTCTGTCTTGGTTGAGTGGAGCGGACCCTCTCTCCTGCTGTTCCAAACAAAGCGGACCCTTCCCTTTGCTGTCTAAGGTGCCGTGGACTTTTCTCTGGGGGCTGTGGCTTTCCCTTGTGTCCTTTCCTGGCTGCCGCTGGTTGGTTTCAGGCTGCCGCTGCTTCCTTAGCACCCCTGGCTCCTCCTCCTCCTCCTTTCTTTGCTGGTGTCTTCTCATGCTTGCTGCCTGCTACTTCTTTCAGTTTCAGTTATGAGGGTTTGACAAGCCCTATGTTCCTGTAACACCTCAGTTCAGATTGGACAGTTTTGTGTTGAGTTGTTTTTGGGGTTTTGTATCAGCATTACTCTTGCTGATTATCCTCGAGTCCTCCTTGGCAAACAGTTCACTTAAGATCATGGTTGAGATCAAACCCTTGGGGTTTTGATCCATGATCTTTAAACAGAAAATTCTGAGCATATTAAAGAGGACAGTATCCATACATCAGGTACATCTTTATTTGCTAAAGGTAAGTACAGAATTTGTTTTAGTTTGAAATCTGCACTTAATTCATATACAGAAATTTTCTCTTTTGTTAAGAATCCTTTTGACATGTTCAGATTTATATTGTCTATAGTTTAGCATGTTCAGATTTTAGCATCTACTTCAGATTTTGTTTTAAAATACTGATCTGCATGTACTGTAGAGTTTAATTTTAAAAGATATCTCTGTTTTATTTTCCCTAAAATTCTAACATGGTATCAGAGCTTAGGGCGTGAAAAGAGCTCACCAGTGACAGACTTTTGAGCCTGCGTAGAACCTTGGTTTAGGGTTTGTTTTGCAGATCAGCAGTAAGACTTTTTTATCTTTAAACAAGCATGGTTTCATCTTCAATCAAAGCAGAAGATAGGCTTGAAGGGACCTCGAACTTCAATGTTTGGAAGGCTAGGGTATTCAACATACTAGAAGAGGGTGACTTGGATGAGCTGGTTACTAGGGTGATAGAAGAACCCACTTCAAATACAGGCAGGGCAGCGTATAAGAAGAGGCAGGCCAAAGCTAAAATAATCATTTTTTATTCAGTTAAGGACAACACGATGCCCCTCATTGGTCATCTAAGGACAGCCAAAGAATGCTTTGATGCCCTAGCAAATCTTTATGAAAAGAAGGCTCCAACTCAGAAGAGGATATTGAAGAAACAACTACGTACATTAAAGATGGGAAAGGACGAACCTATCTCCGCCTTCTTTTCCAAGATTTCTCAAACCAGAGATCAGCTTACAGCAATTGAAATTGCAATGGATGATGATGATCTTGTACAAACTACAGTTGATGGCCTCCCTGACTCATGGGAAACTTTTCTCTCTTCAGTCAACGGAAGAGAAGTTCAACCTAACTTCGAGAGATTATGGCATGATTGCTTGGAAGAAGAGGGAAGACTCAAAAGCAGGAATGAGCCCTCAATAGTAAGAGACGATGCTCTTTCAGTCAAAGCCAAGAGATGGAAGAAGTTTCCTCAGCACAAAGGCAAAGGTAAGAAACCCCAAGGTAAGCAATCTCACTTTCACTCTCATTTATATAAAATAAGATGCTTTAACTGTAAAAGGCTAGGTCATTATGCAAAAGACTACAGGAACCCTCCTTCACAGCAAAAGCAGAGAGGCAGGTTTCATGCTTCAGTTGCAACTTGCAATTGAGGAAGAAGAACCTCAAAGAAGAAGAACCAACGCAGCCACTAAAGAGCAAGAACAACATCAAGAATGTTATCTTATCTCAGCCCTCTCCGGCACTATAACCAAGTCGGAGGATGTTTGGTTAGTGGACAGTGGGGCCTCCAAACACATGACAGGCTTCAAACAGAATCTTGTAAACTATCGGGATAAGAAGTTCAATGTGAAGGTAGAATTGGTTGATGATGGCACCTATGACATCAAAGGGTTTGGATCAGCATCCTTTTAGCTTCAAACAGGTAATGTATTTCATATCGATGAAATTCTTTATGTTCCTGGATTAAAGAAAAATCTCATCTCAGTTGCAGTGTTAGAAAGCAAAAGGTACTCAGTAGCTTTCTCCAAAGGGAAGGCTCTCATATGGCCCTCAAATGGGAGATTGAGCTCAATCATGTCTATTGGAACTCAAGAGAGTGGACTTTACAAAATCGTCGGTCAAGTTGTTCAAGCATTAGTTCACGAGATGATAAACCCCTGCGAGCTATGGCACAGAAGGCTTGGACATCTCAACTACAACGCGCTCCCAGGTTTGCAAAAGATGGTAACATGTATGCCAGTATTTTCATTTGAGCATGATAGTGTTTGTAGAGGATGTGCTCTCGGTAAGAATACAAAGAAAGCTTACCCTCACAGTAATAGAAAAACTAATGGCATTTTAGATCTTATTCATTTTGATCTTTGTGGACCTATGACTGCTCTGTCAATGAATGGTTGTCTTTATTATATCCTTTTTATTGATGATTGTTCTCGTAAGACTTGGATTTATTTTTTGAAAACTAAAGATGAATCTTTCAGTAAATTTCAGGATTTTAAGAATCTTGTTGAGAATCAAACAGGTAGACACATGCATGTTTTTAGAACAGACAATGGAAAAGAATTTGATTCCCACTAGTACGATGATCTATGTCGGGCTTAAGGGATTAAGAGGGAGTTGATTGTGCCTTATAATCCCCAACAGAATAGGGTTGCAGAAAGAAAGAACAGAACGATCTGTGAAGCAGCCAGAGCCATGATGTATGATCAAAATCTACCTTTATCTCTTTGGGCCGAAGCTGCAAGCACTGCAGTCTATATTCAGAACAGTTGTCCTCATAAAGCCCTAGAAGAGAAAACTCCAGAAGAAGTCTTCACCGGTAAGAAGCCTTCAGTTGATCATTTGAGAATCTTTGGTAGTCCAGTCTACATTCATATACCAAAAAAAAAGAGGACTAAGTTAGAGCCCTCCGGAAAGAAAGGAACCTTTGTGGGATACAGTGAAACCTCAAAAGCATAAAGAATTTATGTACCAGGGAAAAAGTTCATTGAGGTCAGCAGAGACATGACTTTTCATGAGGAAGCGGCCTTTCGTCGTTCCAGAGAACTTCCATGTGATATAGAGGAGCAGGAAGCTCCATCTCCGGAACCTTCAGATACACCACTTCCAGATGAGCAGAGGTAGGAGACCAGAATCCCTCAAGGGATTCTGTCGAGTTTCCCTTAGAGAAACCTCCTGTTAAAAGGAAGCCAGCTTGGTGCCAGGAAATTCTAAAGGAAGCAGAAAAGCATGCAGCACCTAAAGGTACCTTCAAAGAAAGCAAGAAACCCAATAAATACTATAGCTTAATAGCGCAGTTGAATCTTGTGATTGACTCAGAACCTTCCACCTTTGAAGAAGCCTCCAAACATAAAGTGTGGAAGGATGCCATGATAGAAGAGTACGAGTCAATATTAAAGAATGATGTATGGGAAGTGGTCCCAAGACCTCATGGCAAATCAGTGGTAACCTCTAAATGGATGTACAAAATAAAGCATGCAACAGATGGCAGTGTTGAAAAATTCAAAGCTAGATTTGTGGCTCGTGGCTTCTCTTAGAAAGAAGGAATTGTATGATGAGATCTTTGCTCCTGTTGCCAGGTATATTTTCATCAGAATCATTATCTCTCTTGCCTCAGTTTTGTATTGGAAACTTCACCAAATGGATGTTAAGACCGTCTTTCTTAACGGTGAAGTTGAGCAAGAGGTTTATATCGAGCAGCCTGAGGGTTTCGTAATCCATGGGAAAGAATCTCATGTCTGCAAACTCAAGAAAGCCTTGTATGGATTGAAACAAGCTCCGAGAGATTGGTAAGAAAGAATTAACAGTTTTCTACAGAGTCTTGGATTCTCCAAGAGAATAGAAGATCCCAATCTTTATATAAAGATTGTACAAAATCATCCTGTTATCTTGGTTTTGTATGTGGATGATTTGTTCCTTACCGGAAAAGAACCTCTTATAGCTCAGACTAAGAGGGAGTTATCAGTAGAATTTGAAATGAAAGACTTGGGTCTGATACATTACTTTCTTGGCTTAGAGGTGTGGCAGAAACCGGGTGAGATCTTTCTCTCACAAAGCAAGTATGCAGTTGATGTGCTCCGCAAATTTGGCATGTTGGACTGTAAGTCCATGTCCGCACCTATGATTTCTAACCTGAAGAAGTTACAAGATCAAGCTACAGGTTCAGATCCGAAAGACCCCACCGTATATCGTCAGATCATTGGATCCTTGATGTATCTAGTACATACCAGACCGGACATTTGTTATGCAGTGAATTCCCTTGGCCAGTTCATGTGTGAACCGAAACATATTCATATGGTTGTTGTTAAGCATATTCTCAGATATGTTCGGGGAACTATAGCCTATAGGCTCAGATATACTTCCAATGGAGGGGTAATGCTTCATGGTTTTACAGATTCAGATTGGATGGGCAATACAGTGGACCGGAAGAGTACTTCCAGATATTGTTTCATTTTGGGTTTAGCTATGATCTCCTAGTCCAGCAGGAAGTAGGGCTCCATATCCCACAGCACTACAGAGGCAGAATACATTGTTGCAAGTGTTGCTAGTAG
>JZKD02S1591641.1:0-10208 GCA_000966675.3 Picea glauca | reverse complement strand
GTCACCCATAATAGCCATGATGTCATCCAGTAGTATGGACATTTTGGGAGGCAGACTGGGAAGTATTGGCACATGTGGCAGTTTGGAGAAGCCCAAGGCTTCAATAGTTTTGTTAATGAAGTGTGTGCCTTGATCACTCATAAGGATCTTCGGACATCCAAATCGGGTTATGATATCATCAAATATGAACCATGCAGTTGTAGTTGCACTATAGTCCTTAACTACTCTTGCTTCTTCCCATTTGGTCAAATATTTTGTAGTAGTAATAATGTATTGAGCTCATGTGTGCTTTCTTGGTGGGTTGATAGGTCCCACAAAGTCAATATCCCATTTCTCAAATGCCTGTATAGTCAACTGAGGTTCTAGAGGAATCTCATATCTTCTTGACGACTTCCCTACTCTTTGGCATACATCGCAGGTTCTATAGTATTCCTTAGCATCCTTATGTAGAGTGGGCCACTAGAGGCAAGTTATGAGAACCTTCTACATTGTTTTTTTCCCTGTATAATTTCCTCTTGTGCTGCCTTCATGTGCTTCTGCAAGAATCAATGGTCTTTCTAACTCCATAACACATCTTCTTAAGATCTCATTTGATCCCATATTATATAATTGTCCAGCTATAAGTTGAAAATCTACAGCACGGACTACCAATTGTTTCTTCTGAATAATTGTATACTCGCGAGGTGCCATTCCTGTGGAGAGGAACTGGACTATCTCGGAAAAGTGATCATCGACTTTTATGATGGCTGAAAACTTTGCATCTAGTAGTGTATCATCCAAACTGGTAGGTTCCTCTCCATGTTCTAATCTGGATAAGTGGACAGGTCCCTTATTCATTCTTCCTGGCTTGACCACTATCTCGAATTCATACTCCTGGAATAATAGTATCCATATGCATATTCTTCCCCCCAACACTAGCTTGTTGACTAAGTACTTCAATTCAGAATGATCAATGAACATCTTAAAATGTCCTCCCAACAAGTAGTGTCTAAACCTCTACAATGCATATACCATAGCTAAGCCTTCTCTTTTAGTAGTGGTATAATTCATTTCAGATGTGGAAAGATTCCTTCTATAAAATGCTATAGGGTGGTCAATGTATCATGCACCTGGTTATGCCAAGACTACTCCTAATGCAATGGATGAAGCATCGAAATGAACATTGAATTCCTTACTCCAATTTGGAAAAACCAAAATAGGCGCAGTGACCATTTTCTGCTTTAGTGTGTCGAAGCTCTGATGGCATTCTTTTGTCCATTGAAACATACTATACTTCTTTAATAGCATCTCCATGGGTGTTTTTATATGTGCGTAAACTTTAATAAACTTTCTATAATAACCAGTGTGTCCCAATGCAGTGCACAACTGTCTAACTGAAGTAGGAGGAGGTAGATCGACAATGATAGCAATCTTGGAAGGATCTACCAACAACCCCTGTTTACAAATAGTGTGTCCTAAAAAAACTCCAAAAGGTGAAAAGAAAATACACTTCTTCAAGTTCAGGGCAATCTGACATTGCCTGCACTTATCCAACATTAATCTCAAACATTCAATATGATCTTTCAGAAGACTAAAAATAGTTCAGTCATCAAAGTATGCCTCCAAAAACTTATGTAAAAATTCTTTCAATGCTTCGACCACCACCCTGGAAAAGATTGTTGGTGCATTCTTCAAACCAAAAGGCATCAAAGTGCACTGAAAAGAACCCCATTCTGTTGCAAATGTAGTCTTATGTTTGTCTTCCTTAGCAATTTTGATCTGGTGATAGCCTAAAAATCCATCTGTGAATGAGTAAACTTCTTGTACTCCTACATTATCTAGAACTTCATCAGTAAAAGGTGTAGGGAATGAGTCATGTAAACGTGCATCATTCAGTTTCCTTAGATCTACACAGATTTTGATTTCTCTTGACTTCTTATCCTGGACCACCATAGGGCCAATCCATTCAGATTCTTCAACTGGTTCTATGATTCATGCTTCCAACATTCTATCTAATTCAATCTTAACTTTCTGCTTGTACCTGGGATTCAGTTTGTAAGGCCTCTGCTTGATAGGCCTTGCATATGCTTTCAAACAAATCTTCATTTCTCCCATGGGTCCTTTTATTCCCTTCATTTATGTGAACTCGATTGGAAACAAGTTCTGATACTCATGCAATAGTTTTGTAATCTTACTAATAGTAGCATCATCCCAAGAGTCTCCAACATTTTCTAACTTAGGTGTTTACTTTGTTCCAATGTTAACTTTCTTAATTTTAATAGGCTTCCAAACAAAAGGTAATTCAATCCCTGGCCCTTCTATGTCTCTTTGTCCTTCAATTTCATAGATGTTCACATTCCTAGGGTCATAATCCTCATCAACATTAATATTATAGCAACCCTGTAATCGTTGAAGAGGTGTAGTCCATTCATCTTCTTATTGTTTAAGAGGGAGGTTAGATACTTCCTTAAATACCTTCTGTCTTACAATTTGTAAAGCCTGATCTACTGTGGGGTACTAAATTTCAAATAGGAACGTAGATATAAAGTTCTGGGTCATACCATACCAATCTGTAGTGGCTAAGCGCAATTCTGCTTGAAGATACCAGTTGATAGGTGTAGTATCTAAGGTTTTAATGAACTTATGTATCCACTTTTTCTTAGGAACATTGCTCCAAGCTTCCTCACAACTTCGCACATGGTCCTTAGGGAAACTCTAACCTGTGTATCGAACTTCGCAGCCTTCATCTAGGTCTGAAAAGCACACTATCAACAAGGTGTGACATTGTACCCATTCTACGATGTTCTTCTTGTGAGCTTCCCACCATCTGGTTGGCATTGCTTTCAAGGATTCATATAGTGCCAACAACCTCTATTGTATTGGTACAATTCCTTCAAATTCAAGTAGAAATGTCTCTAACTTATTCAAGCCATCAATTGTAGGAAGATTACTTACTTATGTGCCAATCCAGTGAACTACTCTAGTCAATTTGGCACACCTCCGCGTAGAGACTTCATACATTATGTTCTGCCAATTTTCCAATTCTTCCTCTGAATCTGACGAGCATGCACTCTCACTTCGCCACTTAGGGTTTCATATGTTGTATGATTAATATAATCATGTTGTCCTACTGTCAGTTTATAGATGTTATCTATCTCGTAGGTGTGGTCTTCTTCCCTTATAGGTTCTGTGTATCTGCAACCTTCATCGGGATCAAGAGGTGCAATTACCCTAATGTCATCACCCTCGAATGCCATTCTTCTCTTTTTTAGGTCAACAACAGTCAAATTGTTGAAATCCCAATCAATTCCTAACAACGCATGATAGGGGCAGCTATCATCAACAATCTCGATCACTTTGAATTCTGCAAATGTCCTCACTTTGTCAATGTCCACAGGGACATGCTCTAGTCTTCCAAAGGGGCTTACCACCTGTTGGTTGGCCATCCTAAGCCTAGTAGGAAAGTAAATCAATTTATGTTTTCCCATCAGTGCCCAAGTCTGCTTCGTCATAACATTTACTTCTTATCCCAGGTCGAGGACCACATAGTCCACATCGTAGTCTCCAATCTGAGCACTAAGGTGCAGTTCCTTGCTTGTCCTCCTTTTCCTAGATACTTGATTCATAGATCTACTCAATAGAGGATCTGTTATTCCAATTTCATATTGTATTATCAGGTGTTGTAGCTCCTACACATCTTTTTCATATTTAATCAAACTAATACAAGTATACAAGAAGTCCACAAGCTTTCTTACATGTTTTCCTTGCCTAAGTGGGACATATTGATCGAATGTTGGAGGCATTTCACATTCATGTACTTTTGGTTGTGCCCTAGATGAAGAAGAATGTTCTCCTACAAATTCTCTCCTTGCTTCTTCAAAAGTATGTTTTTCCTTCCTTGGGTCAAACAATGGCGCCTTCTCTAAAGATCTTTTGATCCCTGATCCCTCTGTAGTCTTTCCTGGACTCACCCTATCTTCTCCTGTGACAGTGCCTCCTCTAGTAATAACAACGAATCTGGGTTCCTCACTGCGAGGTTCAGCTGATATTAGTTGGACTTGCTGGTTTCCACCTCATCTTTCCTAAAGTTTAGCTAACAATACTGGACAATCTTCAATGACATGGTCAAATGAATTACAGTAGTTGCAAGTAGTGCAATGGTTATGACAATCCCTTTCCAAATGACCTGGTTGGGCACAGTTATAGCAAATAATTTGGCCTCGACCTTGACCCATGCCTCCTCCTCATCCTCTTCCTTTGAACCCACCATGAGGATTGAAGTTTCCGCTTCCTAGGCAGTTGAACTACGCAACATTCCCTTCTTGTTGTAATTATCTTTGAATTCTATGTGTATCCCTTGAGCTTTCATGCATGAGGTCATAAGCCCTACAATCCTTCTCATCATCCCCCATAGATTTTCAGAATGTACAATAAATATTGGTGGGTGTCTGGACACATTTATGCATATAATAATATTCACCAAGGTGATGTTTAGTTCTACATACCTCGCACCATGGTAAAGTATCCTGCTTGAAAGGGTTAGGGGATCTAGAGGCCAAGTATTCATTAAACAAGGGACAATGCTCTTTGTCATGGCCCTATGATTTACATATGATACACCAAATTTCTTCTCTTTTCTCCTTTCCCTTATCTTTCTTCATGTCTTCAACTTGTAAAGATAAACTAGTTAATTGATTCAAAATGTGACTCGTACTGGACTGGATTCTCCTACAAGGGATGCTTCTAGCTTCATGGAAATCTCTAATGCTTCAGCCTGGGAAGTGACCTTCTGTTGCATCATAAGAACTCTAATGTGTGGTAGGAGGGAAGCGATGAACCATTCCTTATGTCGTTCATCTAGAATCTGAAAACTTAAATGGCCTGTCAAGGTCTTGAACCTTTGATCAAATTCCCAAGCTAGTTCATTCACCTTCTGTTCAATTTCCTTTAACTCTGTAATGCACTGCGACTCTGACTTAGGGTTCTTAAACTCTGCACTCAATGAAATCTTGATTCCATTCAGCGGTTTAGGTTGTATAGATCCTGTAAAAAAATTCATATACCAGCTTAATGCACGATCCCTCAAGGTAGTACTAAACTGAGCTCTCTTAATAGCTTTGTTGGTGACTTGCTTAATGCTCCATATATCTTTGCATAAGAACCAGTGTTGGTCAGGATCCTCAGATCCATATCCTCTGAAAATGGGTAACCTCATTTCATCTTCCATGGATCTTCCTTGGTTTCTCGACTGAGTATGTATTAAACTTCTTGTAACAGTACTCTAAGTGCTCTAATTACTCAGGTTACTCTGGTTACTCTGGTTACTTAATGCTTCTAAAACAACAGGAGGAGTAGAAATACTTACTTCTTCGGTAACCACAATCCCTGGAGTTTCTAGTTCTTCTCGGTGAAGTTCCTCAGCCTCTGCTTCCTCTTCCCTTGCGAAATCTGAATACTCTTTGTCTGATCGCCCGACTTCTTCTCCAATGTAGAAATCTTCATCTTGTGCCAATGGTCCATGACTCTGTTTAAACAAGTTCACAAGAGGAACCTTTATGAATTATCTCCCACTACGCGTGTGTCCAGCCTCTGCGTCACTATCGTTGTCTGAATTTTTGAACATTAGCTTTAAAATATACTGATTATTGTATCTTCGGGATATTCTTCTTATGCAATAGCATCTTAATCTTCAGTTTCAAAAAGTGTATAAAATTTCCTCTAGGTCCCTTAAAGAGATACCTCTCTGCTTGACTATATGATTCTAATCTGTCGATAGCAAACTCAGTAATGTACCCTCCAATAGTGCTATCAAACTAGAGATCCACTTCTCTAGACACAGCATTATCAACTTTCTTGACTTTCTTAATCAACGTCGTTGTCCAAACCACAGGTAGTCTAGATCTGATTTCGAACTGAAGGCCTGCTAGTCTGGTTAGCCACTCGTACAACTCCTTGTGAACTCCTGTGAAGAAAATCTCATGCACGTCAGTAAATATGTACCTCCCCAACCAGTATTTTGTACTAATTCTAGGGCTCTTGTTTTGATCTTCAGCGAAGTCCCTTTCCTGTTCTTCTATCCACTTCTGAATATTTGTCTTTGATGGGAACGACCTTGAAATTCCCTCAAGAAGATCTTAGTCCTCGCAATGGAACCATTTTTTGGCACAGGGTCAGACCTAGGGTTCAACTCTAATAGCGCACCAACAAGCCCTAACTATTGTCCCTTTCGGCAACACATGTGAAGCATATGAAGTCTCAACCGAAGTAGCAATAGGGGGGTTGTGGGACATAGGTGTCTACAACCAGAGGAAGTGCAAGATGATTCATAAATAACAACGCAAGATAACCTAGAGATTCTTAACAGTATTATGCTTAACTTCGCGAAGTTAGTTATATTTCATCTCTTCACTAGGAAAACATCAATGCAATAACAACATAACAGATAGCACATAACACAACATAAATCACATAGAACAACAAGATTTTACGTGGTTCACCCTCTCCCTAGGGCTATGTCCACAGAATTGTGTTTATTGATAAAGTAGATGAAAATACACAGTTCTATCTTCCCACTCAGCTACAGATCCTTCTCTCTCTCCTCTTTACTTCCCAACCGTGTGCACCCAACTACAGAGTAGATCTTCGCACCCAGCTGAAGATCCAAAATTACAAGAATGCTCTAAGACATATACTTTTTTAGCTCAAAATTTATATATCAACAACAACCACTCTCCACTCTTCTAGACATCTATTTATCCTTCTATGACTCTTAGAAACCCTAGACCAAAGTCTAGGTGCAAAAATCCTAGGTACCAAAAACCCACCTTTTAAGGACTTCGCCAACTTGTTCTTCCTTCTTCTCCGCGAGGTGCTCCAAAGCACCTATTGGTGTCTTCTTCTGCTTGCTGACCTATCTATGATTCATCTTCCTTGCTTCTTTGTCTTCCTTGATCTTCTCTTTTAATGGCTTGCTTTTCCTTTACTTCGCTCCTTCTTTTCTGCTTCTTTAACCACTTCGACCCCTCCTCGATTTGTGTGCCTTCCACGCACTTCATACTTTGTCTTTCTTCTTCATTAATATTTTCTTTCTTCCTTAATATATGACTAAGGGCCAAAAATTCCCTAGATAAATGGTTGAATCTACTAGAAGGGTATTTTTCGATCCATGATTTTTTCGATAGAGAAAATATTTCCTTTGTGCTCCTTAAGGTTGTCCCCCATGTCAAGGATTGGTGGGAGACTTACTATGAGAAAAAGGGCCACTGATACATATTCAATATTTATGGTCACACCCACTTCGGATTCTTTCAAGGATGTTATTAAGGAAAAATGCTTCCATGTTGGAAGCTACGATGACCAGTACATGAGATGGACCACACTACGACAAGAAAGCGACCAGACAATGCCAGAGTTCACAAATATATTCCATACCCTGTGCACCAAGCTGGGTATCAAATACTTTGAATGACATCCGGTGCTCAAGTATCATGGTAGTCTACATAGATGCATCCAAATAGAAATGTATTTTCTAGACATCTCATCACTAGGAACAACTTATCAATATGTTGTCAAAATCAAGCAGAAATTTAAACAGAAGAAGCTGGAATTTGCATCTACAAATTCCTTACAGTATAAGTAGGGAAAAGGTGGTCCCAACCCACATAAAAAAAGACAGATCAAGGATGGAACCCCTCAATATAACCATTCCAAGATGCAAACAAATAAGGGTAATGAGAAGATGAATAAAGACACTAGGAAGTGGTGTGAATTCCATAAAATCCCCTAGCATAAAATCAATGAATGTCGCTCAAAGAAATCATCGGTGGTCGAGCTAAAATCCTCATAGTGAGAGGTAGGTTATGAATATGAATCAGATCCAGACAATGGGAATTGTATCATTGATGCAGAATGTAGTGCCATTGTTGCTACCACTAAGGTCCAACCAACTGAACCAAAATAACAGGAGGAAGGTGAGTGCCTTTTTCACTCGCAAATCTGGGTGAAGGGTACTCCACTACACTTCATTGTTGATAGTGGAAAACAAAAGAACCTAATCTCAACAGAGGTCATAAGGACGCTGGACCTATCGACGACACCACATATGCATCCCTACACCATCGAGTTGCTCTACCAATGGAGAGATATTTGTGTTAGCCAACAATGTCACCTTCTCTACGACATCAAGCACTTCAAGGATGAGGTATTGTGTGATATTCCCCCCCTTGAATTTTGTGTTGTTCTTTTAGGCCAACCATACTTGTGGAAATGTCACATTGTATATGATTCTAGACCTCATATTTTTACTATCACTTTGGGTATAAAATTGAACAAGATACCAGAGGTAGCTTCGTCTATCGCCATTTCTTTGATATCTGCTAATCAATGTTGGAAGGTAATTTTCCAAACCGGGAAATTTGTCTTCTTCATGATTCACTCTTAAAGTGAAAGAATATCATGGCCACATCCATGGATTCTACACAGGGCCTCCTCTCCATGCAGCAAAGTTAGGTGCACAAATTCGTGGAAGAAAACAAAGACATCTTCTTCTTACCCTCCGAGGTACTATTGCATTGTCAGGTCAAGCATTCAATCGATCTAACCCCTGGTGCACTGCTACCCAATGGGCCATTATATTTCCGCTCTCTGATAGAAAATGAGGAAATCAAGAGTTTCTCCAAAAGGGGCACATCCGACCCATCTCCTCACCCTGCAGAAGTCCAATTGTACTCGTGCAAAATAAAGATGGGACTTGGTGACTCTATATTGACCACAGGGTCCTAGAAAAAATCACAGTGATAAATCGATACCCAATTCCTTGAATTGGCGACCTTCTTGACCAACTCAAGGCGGTCAAGTAATTCAGTAACATTGATATGAAGTTCAACTACCACCAAGTCCCAATAGAACAAACTGATGTATGGAAGATTGCTTTCATGTCCAAACAAGGTCTTTTCGAATGGCTAGTCATGCCCTTTGGTTTAACAAATGCTCCAACAACTTTCATGAGGTTGATGGACGATATAGTGCAACCCTTCACCAATTCTTTTGTGGTGGTATATCTGGATGAAATCCTCATCTTCATCAAGACTTATGCAAAGCACTTGTAGCATATACAACGGGTCCTTCACATGATGGGGTAGCACAAGCTATATGATAACTTGGAAAAATGATCCTTCGGCATGAAAAAGGTCCAATACCTAGGCTACATTTTTTGTGAGCATGGTGTGCATATCAATACAGCCAAGATCCAATTCATTTGTGACATCCATCCCTGACCCATTGATCGAACTTCGTAGTTTCTTAGGACTTACCAACTTCTATCGCATGTTCATGTTGGGATTCTCCAACATTGCATGGACCCTTAGCCAAGTGACTAAGGGTGGTGGCAAGGAAAATTTCATGTGTGGGAAGTCACACAAAAAAGAGTTTGATGATATGAAAAATCACTTTTTCTCAGCCCCAATACTCTCCTTACCCGATCTGCAACAACCTTTCAAGATTGAGACCGATGCTCGTTACTATGTTGTGGGCACAGTTCTCACTCAGCATTGTCATCTAGTGGCATACCATAGTGAGACACTATCAGATTTCATTCGTAAGTACCCCACCTATGACAAATAAATGTATTCCATTGTACAATCTTGTCGCCAATGGAAAAATTACATTATCGGGAAGGAGACAATCATCCAAATTAATCAAAAACCTCTGCAGTTCATATAGACACAAGAAAAATTGCAGAAAAAATACCATCAAAAGTGGCCCACATACTTGCAATAGTTCCATCTCAACATAAAATATAATATAGGGAAAACTAATCATGTCTTTGACTTCCTCAATCGACCTCCAGTTTCGACTCTGACCATGGTGCTCCACTTCTATGGACATGAAGCCTTTGAGTGGCTCCAACTCTACAAGATCGATCTTGACTTCGCTATCATGTACCATTTGTTGGGCACAAGTGTGACTGTCACTGACTTTCACCTTTAGGATGGATTATTATTCCATTTGGTCGACCTCTATGTTCCTTCAAGTGAGTGTACGAAGCTAATTTGGGAATCTCACTATAGTTGGATGGTAGTACATTTTGGCATGGAAAATATTGCGGTTTTACTACATAATCATTTCTATTGGTCGAAAATTTGATAGTATGTCAGCAAGTATATCAAGTCATGCACTACATGTGCCATTGCCAAAATAGATTCTAAGAAGAAAGGCTTGTACACCCCTTT
>JZKD02S1591640.1:0-10208 GCA_000966675.3 Picea glauca | reverse complement strand
AAAGGGGTGTACAAGCCTTTCTTCTTAGAATCTATTTTGGCAATGGCACATGTAGTGCATGACTTGATATACTTGCTGACATACTATCAAATTTTCGACCAATAGAAATGATTATGTAGTAAAACCGCAATATTTTCCATGCCAAAATGTACTACCATCCAACTATAGTGAGATTCCCAAATTAGCTTCGTACACTCACTTGAAGGAACATAGAGGTCGACCAAATGGAATAATAATCCATCCTAAAGGTGAAAGTCAGTGACAGTCACACTTGTGCCCAACAAATGGTACATGATAGCGAAGTCAAGATCGATCTTGTAGAGTTGGAGCCACTCAAAGGCTTCATGTCCATAGAAGTGGAGCACCATGGTCAGAGTCGAAACTGGAGGTCGATTGAGGAAGTCAAAGACATGATTAGTTTTCCCTATATTATATTTTATGTTGAGATGGAACTATTGCAAGTATGTGGGCCACTTTTGATGGTATTTTTTCTGCAATTTTTCTTGTGTCTATATGAACTGCAGAGGTTTTTGATTAATTTGGATGATTGTCTCCTTCCCGATAATGTAATTTTTCCATTGGCGACAAGATTGTACAATGGAATACATTTATTTGTCATAGGTGGGGTACTTACGAATGAAATCTGATAGTGTCTCACTATGGTATGCCACTAGATGACAATGCTGAGTGAGAACTGTGCCCACAACATAGTAACGAGCATCGGTCTCAATCTTGAAAGGTTGTTGCAGATCGGGTAAGGAGAGTATTGGGGCTGAGAAAAAGTGATTTTTCATATCATCAAACTCTTTTTTGTGTGACTTCCCACACATGAAATTTTCCTTGCCACCACCCTTAGTCACTTGGCTAAGGGTCCATGCAATGTTGGAGAATCCCAACATGAACATGCGATAGAAGTTGGTAAGTCCTAAGAAACTACGAAGTTCGATCAATGGGTCAGGGATGGATGTCACAAATGAATTGGATCTTGGCTGTATTGATATGCACACCATGCTCACAAAAAATGTAGCCTAGGTATTGGACCTTTTTCATGCCGAAGGATCATTTTTCCAAGTTATCATATAGCTTGTGCTACCCCATCATGTGAAGGACCCGTTGTATATGCTACAAGTGCTTTGCATAAGTCTTGATGAAGATGAGGATTTCATCCAGATATACCACCACAAAAGAATTGGTGAAGGGTTGCACTATATCGTCCATCAACCTCATGAAAGTTGTTGGAGCATTTGTTAAACCAAAGGGCATGACTAGCCATTCGAAAAGACCTTGTTTGGACATGAAAGCAATCTTCCATACATCAGTTTGTTCTATTGGGACTTGGTGGTAGTTGAACTTCATATCAATGTTACTGAATTACTTGACCGCCTTGAGTTGGTCAAGAAGGTCGCCAATTCAAGGAATTGGGTATCGATTTATCACTGTGATTTTTTCTAGGACCCTGTGGTCAATATAGAGTCACCAAGTCCCATCTTTATTTTGCACGAGTACAATTGGACTTCTGCAGGGTGAGGAGATGGGTCGGATGTGCCCCTTTTGGAGAAACTCTTGATTTCCTCATTTTCTATCAGAGAGCGGAAATATAATGGCCCATTGGGTAGCAGTGCACCAGGGGTTAGATCGATTGAATGCTTGACCTGACAATGCAATAGTACCTCGGAGGGTAAGAAGAAGATGTCTTTGTTTTCTTCCACGAATTTGTGCACCTAACTTTGCTGCATGGAGAGGAGGCCCTGTGTAGAATCCATGGATGTGGCCATGATATTCTTTCACTTTAAGAGTGAATCATGAAGAAGACAAATTTCCCGGTTTGGAAAATTACCTTCCAACATTGATTAGCAGATATCAAAGAAATGGCGATAGACGAAGCTACCTCTGGTATCTTGTTCAATTTTATACCCAAAGTGATAGTAAAAATATGAGGTCTAGAATCATATACAATGTGACATTTCCACAAGTATGGTTGGCCTAAAAGAACAACACAAAATTCAAGGGGGGGAATATCACACAATACCTCATCCTTGAAGTGCTTGATGTCGTAGAGAAGGTGACATTGTTGGCTAACACAAATATCTCTCCATTGGTAGAGCAACTCGATGGTGTAGGGATGCATATGTGGTGTCGTCGATAGGTCCAGCGTCCTTATGACCTCTGTTGAGATTAGGTTCTTTTGTTTTCCACTATCAACAATGAAGTGTAGTGGAGTACCCTTCACCCAGATTTGCGAGTGAAAAAGGCACTCACCTTCCTCCTGTTATTTTGGTTCAGTTGGTTGGACCTTAGTGGTAGCAACAATGGCACTACATTCTGCATCAATGATACAATTCCCATTGTCTGGATCTGATTCATATTCATAACCTACCTCTCACTATGAGGATTTTAGCTCGACCACCGATGATTTCTTTGAGCGACATTCATTGATTTTATGCTAGGGGATTTTATGGAATTCACACCACTTCCTAGTGTCTTTATTCATCTTCTCATTACCCTTATTTGTTTGCATCTTGGAATGGTTATATTGAGGGGTTCCATCCTTGATCTGTCTTTTTTTATGTGGGTTGGGACCACCTTTTCCCTACTTATACTGTAAGGAATTTGTAGATGCAAATTCCAGCTTCTTCTGTTTAAATTTCTGCTTGATTTTGACAACATATTGATAAGTTGTTCCTAGTGATGAGATGTCTAGAAAATACATTTCTATTTGGATGCATCTATGTAGACTACCATGATACTTGAGCACCGGATGTCATTCAAAGTATTTGATACCCAGCTTGGTGCACAGGGTATGGAATATATTTGTGAACTCTGGCATTGTCTGGTCGCTTTCTTGTCGTAGTGTGGTCCATCTCATGTACTGGTCATCGTAGCTTCCAACATGGAAGCATTTTTCCTTAATAACATCCTTGAAAGAATCCGAAGTGGGTGTGACCATAAATATTGAATATGTATCAGTGGCCCTTTTTCTCATAGTAAGTCTCCCACCAATCCTTGACATGGGGGACAACCTTAAGGAGCACAAAGGAAATATTTTCTCTATCGAAAAAATCATGGATCGAAAAATACCCTTCTAGTAGATTCAACCATTTATCTAGGGAATTTTTGGCCCTTAGTCATATATTAAGGAAGAAAGAAAATATTAATGAAGAAGAAAGACAAAGTATGAAGTGCGTGGAAGGCACACAAATCGAGGAGGGGTCGAAGTGGTTAAAGAAGCAGAAAAGAAGGAGCGAAGTAAAGGAAAAGCAAGCCATTAAAAGAGAAGATCAAGGAAGACAAAGAAGCAAGGAAGATGAATCATAGATAGGTCAGCAAGCAGAAGAAGACACCAATAGGTGCTTTGGAGCACCTCGCGGAGAAGAAGGAAGAACAAGTTGGCGAAGTCCTTAAAAGGTGGGTTTTTGGTACCTAGGATTTTTGCACCTAGACTTTGGTCTAGGGTTTCTAAGAGTCATAGAAGGATAAATAGATGTCTAGAAGAGTGGAGAGTGGTTGTTGTTGATATATAAATTTTGAGCTAAAAAAGTATATGTCTTAGAGCATTCTTGTAATTTTGGATCTTCAGCTGGGTGCGAAGATCTACTCTGTAGTTGGGTGCACACGGTTGGGAAGTAAAGAGGAGAGAGAGAAGGATCTGTAGCTGAGTGGGAAGATAGAACTGTGTATTTTCATCTACTTTATCAATAAACACAATTCTGTGGACATAGCCCTAGGGAGAGGGTGAACCACGTAAAATCTTGTTGTTCTATGTGATTTATGTTGTGTTATGTGCTATCTGTTATGTTGTTATTGCATTGATGTTTTCCTAGTGAAGAGATGAAATATAACTAACTTCGCGAAGTTAAGCATAATACTGTTAAGAATCTCTAGGTTATCTTGCGTTGTTATTTATGAATCATCTTGCACTTCCTCTGGTTGTAGACACCTATGTCCCACAACCCCCCTATTGCTACTTCGGTTGAGACTTCATATGCTTCACATGTGTTGCCGAAAGGGACAATAGTTAGGGCTTGTTGGTGCGCTATTAGAGTTGAACCCTAGGTCTGACCCTGTGCCAAAAAATGGTTCCATTGCGAGGACTAAGATCTTCTTGAGGGAATTTCAAGGTCGTTCCCATCAAAGACAAATATTCAGAAGTGGATAGAAGAACAGGAAAGGGACTTCGCTGAAGATCAAAACAAGAGCCCTAGAATTAGTACAAAATACTGGTTGGGGAGGTACATATTTACTGACGTGCATGAGATTTTCTTCACAGGAGTTCACAAGGAGTTGTACGAGTGGCTAACCAGACTAGCAGGCCTTCAGTTCGAAATCAGATCTAGACTACCTGTGGTTTGGACAACGACGTTGATTAAGAAAGTCAAGAAAGTTGATAATGCTGTGTCTAGAGAAGTGGATCTCTAGTTTGATAGCACTATTGGAGGGTACATTACTGAGTTTGCTATCGACAGATTAGAATCATATAGTCAAGCAGAGAGGTATCTCTTTAAGGGACCTAGAGGAAATTTTATACACTTTTTGAAACTGAAGATTAAGATGCTATTGCATAAGAAGAATATCCCGAAGATACAATAATCAGTATATTTTAAAGCTAATGTTCAAAAATTCAGACAACGATAGTGACGCAGAGGCTGGACACACGCGTAGTGGGAGATAATTCATAAAGGTTCCTCTTGTGAACTTGTTTAAACAGAGTCATGGACCATTGGCACAAGATGAAGATTTCTACATTGGAGAAGAAGTCGGGCGATCAGACAAAGAGTATTCAGATTTCGCAAGGGAAGAGGAAGCAGAGGCTGAGGAACTTCACCGAGAAGAACTAGAAACTCCAGGGATTGTGGTTACCGAAGAAGTAAGTATTTCTACTCCTCCTGTTGTTTTAGAAGCATTAAGTAACCAGAGTAACCAGAGTAACCTGAGTAATTAGAGCACTTAGAGTACTGTTACAAGAAGTTTAATACATACTCAGTCGAGAAACCAAGGAAGATCCATGGAAGATGAAATGAGGTTACCCATTTTCAGAGGATATGGATCTGAGGATCCTGACCAACACTGGTTCTTATGCAAAGATATATGGAGCATTAAGCAAGTCACCAACAAAGCTATTAAGAGAGCTCAGTTTAGTACTACCTTGAGGGATCGTGCATTAAGCTGGTATATGAATTTTTTTACAGGATCTATACAACCTAAACCGCTGAATGGAATCAAGATTTCATTGAGTGCAGAGTTTAAGAACCCTAAGTCAGAGTCGCAGTGCATTACAGAGTTAAAGGAAATTGAACAGAAGGTGAATGAACTAGCTTGGGAATTTGATCAAAGGTTCAAGACCTTGACAGGCCATTTAAGTTTTCAGATTCTAGATGAACGACATAAGGAATGGTTCATCGCTTCCCTCCTACCACACATTAGAGTTCTTATGATGCAACAGAAGGTCACTTCCCAGGCTGAAGCATTAGAGATTTCCATGAAGCTAGAAGCATCCCTTGTAGGAGAATCCAGTCCAGTACGAGTCACATTTTGAATCAATTAACTAGTTTATCTTTACAAGTTGAAGACATGAAGAAAGATAAGGGAAAGGAGAAAAGAGAAGAAATTTGGTGTATCATATGTAAATCATAGGGCCATGACAAAGAGCATTGTCCCTTGTTTAATGAATACTTGGCCTCTAGATCCCCTAACCCTTTCAAGCAGGATACTTTACCATGGTGCGAGGTATGTAGAACTAAACATCACCTTGGTGAATATTATTATATGCATAAATGTGTCCAGACACCCACCAATATTTATTGTACATTCTGAAAATCTATGGGGGATGATGAGAAGGATTGTAGGGCTTATGACCTCATGCATGAAAGCTCAAGGGATACACATAGAATTCAAAGATAATTACAACAAGAAGGGAATGTTGCGTAGTTCAACTGCCTAGGAAGCGGAAACTTCAATCCTCATGGTGGGTTCAAAGGAAGAGGATGAGGAGGAGGCATGGGTCAAGGTCGAGGCCAAATTATTTGCTATAACTGTGCCCAACCAGGTCATTTGGAAAGGGATTGTCATAACCATTGCACTACTTGCAACTACTGTAATTCATTTGACCATGTCATTGAAGATTGTCCAGTATTGTTAGCTAAACTTTAGGAAAGATGAGGTGGAAACCAGCAAGTCCAACTAATATCAGCTGAACCTCGCAGTGAGGAACCCAGATTCGTTGTTATTACTAGAGGAGGCACTGTCACAGGAGAAGATAGGGTGAGTCCAGGAAAGACTACAGAGGGATCAGGGATCAAAAGATCTTTAGAGAAGGCGCCATTGTTTGACCCAAGGAAGGAAAAACATACTTTTGAAGAAGCAAGGAGAGAATTTGTAGGAGAACATTCTTCTTCATCTAGGGCACAACCAAAAGTACATGAATGTGAAATGCCTCCAACATTCGATCAATATGTCCCACTTAGGCAAGGAAAACATGTAAGAAAGCTTGTGGACTTCTTGTATACTTGTATTAGTTTGATTAAATATGAAAAAGATGTGTAGGAGCTACAACACCTGATAATACAATATGAAATTGGAATAACAGATCCTCTATTGAGTAGATCTATGAATCAAGTATCTAGGAAAAGGAGGACAAGCAAGGAACTGCACCTTAGTGCTCAGATTGGAGACTACGATGTGGACTATGTGGTCCTCGACCTGGGATAAGAAGTAAATGTTATGACGAAGCAGACTTGGGCACTGATGGGAAAACATAAATTGATTTACTTTCCTACTAGGCTTAGGATGGCCAACCAACAGGTGGTAAGCCCCTTTGGAAGACTAGAGCATGTCCCTGTGGACATTGACAAAGTGAGGACATTTGCAGAATTCAAAGTGATCGAGATTGTTGATGATAGCTGCCCCTATCATGCGTTGTTAGGAATTGATTGGGATTTCAACAATTTGACTGTTGTTGACCTAAAAAAGAGAAGAATGGCATTCGAGGGTGATGACATTAGGGTAATTGCACCTCTTGATCCCGATGAAGGTTGCAGATACACAGAACCTATAAGGGAAGAAGACCACACCTACGAGATAGATAACATCTATAAACTGACAGTAGGACAACATGATTATATTAATCATACAACATATGAAACCCTAAGTGGCGAAGTGAGAGTGCATGCTCGTCAGATTCAGAGGAAGAATTGGAAAATTGGCAGAACATAATGTATGAAGTCTCTACGCGGAGGTGTGCCAAATTGACTAGAGTAGTTCACTGGATTGGCACATAAGTAAGTAATCTTCCTACAATTGATGGCTTGAATAAGTTAGAGACATTTCTACTTGAATTTGAAGGAATTGTACCAATACAATAGAGGTTGTTGGCACTATATGAATCCTTGAAAGCAATGCCAACCAGATGGTGGGAAGCTCACAAGAAGAACATCGTAGAATGGGTACAATGTCACACCTTGTTGATAGTGTGCTTTTCAGACCTAGATGAAGGCTGCGAAGTTCGATACACAGGTTAGAGTTTCCCTAAGGACCATGTGCGAAGTTGTGAGGAAGCTTGGAGCAATGTTCCTAAGAAAAAGTGGATACATAAGTTCATTAAAACCTTAGATACTACACCTATCAACTGGTATCTTCAAGCAGAATTGCGCTTAGCCACTACAGATTGGTATGGTATGACCCAGAACTTTATATCTACGTTCCTATTTGAAATTTAGTACCCCACAGTAGATCAGGCTTTACAAATTGTAAGACAGAAGGTATTTAAGGAAGTATCTAACCTCCCTCTTAAACAATAAGAAGATGAATGGACTACACCTCTTCAACGATTACAGGGTTGCTATAATATTAATGTTGATGAGGATTATGACCCTAGGAATGTGAACATCTATGAAATTGAAGGACAAAGAGACATAGAAGGGCCAGGGATTGAATTACCTTTTGTTTGGAAGCCTATTAAAATTAAGAAAGTTAACATTGGAACAAAGTAAACACCTAAGTTAGAAAATGTTGGAGACTCTTGGGATGATGCTACTATTAGTAAGATTACAAAACTATTGCATGAGTATCAGAACTTGTTTCCAATCGAGTTCACATAAATGAAGGGAATAAAAGGACCCATGGGAGAAATGAAGATTTGTTTGAAAGCATATGCAAGGCCTATCAAGCAGAGGCCTTACAAACTGAATCCCAGGTACAAGCAGAAAGTTAAGATTGAATTAGATAGAATGTTGGAAGCATGAATCATAGAACCAGTTGAAGAATCTGAATGGATTGGCCCTATGGTGGTCCAGGATAAGAAGTCAAGAGAAATCAAAATCTGTGTAGATCTAAGGAAACTGAATGATGCACGTTTACATGACTCATTCCCTACACCTTTTACTGATGAAGTTCTAGATAATGTAGGAGTACAAGAAGTTTACTCATTCACAGATGGATTTTTAGGCTATCACCAGATCAAAATTGCTAAGGAAGACAAACATAAGACTACATTTGCAACAGAATGGGGTTCTTTTCAGTGCACTTTGATGCCTTTTGGTTTGAAGAATGCACCAACAATCTTTTCCAGGGTGGTGGTCGAAGCATTGAAAGAATTTTTACATAAGTTTTTGGAGGCATACTTTGATGACTGAACTATTTTTAGTCTTCTGAAAGATCATATTGAATGTTTGAGATTAATGTTGGATAAGTGCAGGCAATGTCAGATTGCCCTGAACTTGAAGAAGTGTATTTTCTTTTCACCTTTTGGATTTTTTTTAGGACACACTGTTTGTAAACAGGGGTTGTTGGTAGATCCTTCCAAGATTGCTATCATTGTCGATTTACCTCCTCCTACTTTAGTTAGATAGTTGTGCACTGCATTGGGACACACTGGATATTATAGAAAGTTTATTAAAGTTTACGCACATATAAAAACACCCATGGAGATGATATTAAAGAAGTATAGTATGTTTCAATGGACAAAAGAATGCCATCAAAGCTTCGACACACTAAAGCAGAAAATGGTCACTGCGCCTATTTTGGTTTTTCCAAATTGGAGTAAGGAATTCAATGTTCATTTCGATGCTTCATCCATTGCATTAGGAGCAGTCTTGGCATAACCAGGTGCATGATACATTGACCACCCTATAGCATTTTATAGAAGGAATCTTTCCACATCTGAAATGAATTATACCACTACTAAAAGAGAAGGCTTAGCTATGGTATATGCATTGTAGAGGTTTAGACACTACTTGTTGGGAGGACATTTTAAGATGTTCATTGATCATTCTGAATTGAAGTACTTAGTCAACAAGCTAGTGTTGGGGGGAAGAATATGCATATGGATACTATTATTCCAGGAGTATGAATTCGAGATAGTGGTCAAGCCAGGAAGAATGAATAAGGGACCTGTCCACTTATCCAGATTAGAACATGGAGAGGAACCTACCAGTTTGGATGATACACTACTAGATGCAAAGTTTTCAGCCATCATAAAAGTCGATGATCACTTTTCCGAGATAGTCCAGTTCCTCTCCACAGGAATGGCACCTCGCGAGTATACAATTATTCAGAAGAAACAATTGGTAGTCCGTGCTGTAGATTTTCAACTTATAGCTGGACAATTATATAATATGGGATCAAATGAGATCTTAAGAAGATGTGTTATGGAGTTAGAAAGACCATTGATTCTTGCAGAAGCACATGAAGGCAGCACAAGAGGAAATTATACAGGGAAAAAAACAATGTAGAAGGTTCTCATAACTTGCCTCTAGTGGCCCACTCTACATAAGGATGCTAAGGAATACTATAGAACCTGCGATGTATGCCAAAGAGTAGGGAAGTCGTCAAGAAGATATGAGATTCCTCTAGAACCTCAGTTGACTATACAGGCATTTGAGAAATGGGATATTGACTTTGTGGGACCTATCAACCCACCAAGAAAGCACACATGAGCTCAATACATTATTACTACTACAAAATATTTGACCAAATGGGAAGAAGCAAGAGTAGTTAAGGACTATAGTGCAACTACAACTGCATGGTTCATATTTGATGATATCATAACCCGATTTGGATGTCCGAAGATCCTTATGAGTGATCAAGGCACACACTTCATTAACAAAACTATTGAAGCCTTGGGCTTCTCCAAACTGCCACATGTGCCAATACTTCCCAGTCTGCCTCCCAAAATGTCCATACTACTGGATGACATCATGGCTATTATGGGTGAC
>JZKD02S1591639.1:0-10208 GCA_000966675.3 Picea glauca | reverse complement strand
GTATTCAATGATCAATCTTTGTTACTTAACAATTGGCATCAGAGCAGTTTCTTCGGCCACAAAAAAGGGACATTTTTTTCTAGTTTTGCAAATCTTTTCGGAAAAGAAAAAGAGGGTCGCGACATTTTGGACGATTTATATATATGTGTGTGCAAAATTTGCAGACACTAGTTGTATATATTAGTTCCTCTCATAAAATCACCCAATTTAAAAAGAAAATATCATCTGAAACAGAGTCCAGGAAGAAAATTTATCGACATTTTAAAAATCTTCTATTTTTCAAGGTTTTTTCATGGATGGCCACACAATTCTTCATATTTATATAGCATCTAGGGATGAATTTGACCATAAAAATTACATGTCTAAGTTACTCTTTCAAAAATAGTTGATTTAAAAAAAACATCATCCAAATCAGATCTTCGGAAGTGAAGATATTGTTGATTTAAAATCAATCATTTTTAGGGTCTTCATGACAACGACGGAACTACAGATATCATAATTTCTCATAGGGTGCTCAAATTTCTACTAGATCAGAGCCATTGGATAGATAATTTTGAAATATTTTTTTTGGTATATTATATGTGGTTTTTCCAATGGATATTCACTCTCAACTTGTGGAAATTTTACGAAATATTGAATACATCCAATCCAATATGCATGACCATCTACAAGGCATAAAGGATAGTCTAAATGACCCTCGGGACACTTGTCACAATATTCAATAGTCCTTGGCTTGCATACAAGAGATATATCTTATGGCGGACATCAAGGATGACTATAATCAAGAAGTATATGTTTGGTATGATTTTGAGGCCGATTGTGATGATTGGTATATGGATAGTTGTCATTTTTGGGATGAAAACCACTTCCATATTCTCTTTGATGAATATAATCCACCTTTTGTAGAGAACATCAATGTAACAAATCATGAGCCAATTATTATTACCAGTGTCCATCCTACATATTCTACATTGGTATTATTCATTCCAAATTCAACTACGACCCTTTCCCGCTATGTGGATGGATCTTCTTATCTGGATCCACATGATGGGTATCAATATTTAAAGCATCATTTTCAGTTGGTTATTGGGTTGTAATATCTTCTGTGTGGATTTCACATGGGAAATTGGACATGGGATCCTAACTTACAATGGTGATTGGACTACTTCAGCATGGTGGCTTTCATTTCTCCATGGGACCCTAGTTCTCTAGTCTACTTCAGCACTATGGTCCACACTTATCCATGGGACCCTGGTATATGATTGTACACCATTATAATAAGTGTTGAGGACAACGATTTCATAAGGGGGTGTTGGGCACAGGCCCATTTTTGGAAAAAGGATAATTTTTGAAAGAAAAGCATGAAGTGGAAGAAAGACAGCTAGCAGGAAAAGTAGCACATACAAGGTAAAGCCACATGCAAAGGAGGAAAGCATGCAAGGTGTGCATGCAAGAAGACCTAACAATTCTAGGGTTAGGGTTTTGGTAAGATATTGTAATGGTTGATAATCCTAGAATAAGTATAAATAAGTACCTAGGAGGTCTACGTCAAGAGAATTGGTCTTTTGTTGTTGTTTTGGAGGCTCTCACATGTAAGAGAGGATGGTTTCATGTAAATATTGTAAGATATGTCACCTTTTTGTAGATGTCGATCTGTAAGAGAGTTAAGCAGCTTGATCCCAAGGGTTTGATCGCAGGATGAGGATCCTAATGCGATGTAGTCAACCTCACAGAGATCAAGAATCATGTTGAGATTGTAATATCAGAGAATGTAATGCGCGCAGCACCATGATTTTTGAGAAACTATAATAAAAGAGCAGAGTAGCAAAATATTTGTGGACATATCCCATGAGGGGGTGAACCATGGTAGATCATGTGTTATGTGAACTTTTTATTGCTTATGTCTTTTCTGCCAATGGTAAAATCTTAGATAAATGCGTGAGAAAAGTAGTTAGATCTGTTGATTTTCATGCATGGATAAAGAAGGACAGTATATTAAATCTAGATGGATGAGATAGTGTTGGCCCTTGACCAAGTTTTGGGAGATCCTTGGTCAAGTTTGACCTATTTTGGGACTTCGACATCCTATCAAAGATGGAGTGCAAGACAAAGAAGAGATCATGGGATCTTGGGCCCTTTTTGGGTCCTTTTGGGATTTGGGAATATGTAATGGGTATGGGATGTCATCCCATGGGTTTACCCATGTTTAGGACTATTTTGTAAAGTATAAATAGATTTGCATGCAATGTAAGGACGAGGTAATAGGAATCTATGTGATGTGAGGCCAATAAGATAAGTGCTAAGTGAAAGTATGATTTGTATATGCTCTATGCATATTGTGAGAGACTAAAGAGCTAAGTGCAAGTGGTTGTAACAGACTGTGAAAAGATTTGTGCTATACCTAGCTCGGGGAAGGAGGATCTGGCGAGGTGCATGTAGATCTCCTATCCTATCCGGAGTAGGGTTTTTGTGGCTCTATGTATGTAGACAACTGATTGAAGCTAATAAAGAAAAAGAGTTGGTGGGCATAGCCCCAAGGTGGGGGTGAACCACATAAATATTGTGTTATTCTTCTCTATGCGATGCTCTAATGTATTTATGTGTTATTTTCTAAGTGCTTGATATAGATAGATAGATAGATATGTTTATGCTTTGTGCTTATTATGAATCTGGGTGTTAGATATGATATAGGTGAATGTGCTTAGTTCTTTAATCTGCTAGATCTGATCCATTTATATATGTTAAGTGCTTAAATACATTAGATCAGGGCGAATGTTGTGATGCTCTGTTTTCTCTGCGGAGTAGATATTGGTTAAATAATAATGAACTGACGATGCTAAGTTCTTTATTAAGTATTATAATCACATATCTGTGTACCAACTAAGGTTGCAGACACTTGAGTCCTGCAACCACCCCTGCCTCTACCTTCGGTGACTTCATCTACTTCGCAGGTGTTCCTGAAAGGGTCAGTAGTTAGGGTTTTGTTTCTGCGTTGTTGCAGCGTTGAACCCTGGGTCTGCCCCTGTGCCAACAAATGGTTCTATTGTCGGGACATGAATTTGTGATTGCTAGGAACTGAGGAAGAAGAAGCTTTGTGAAAATATTTGACCTGAAATTGTGAAATCTTTGTGCGTAGATCTGTTGCTCTAGTGCACAGTACTCTACTTAGTTTGACAAGATCTGTGCTAAGGAAAAGAAGTCTGATCTGAAGAAAAGAGGTGATATCTGAAAGCTTTGTGCTCTGATAAAGGTAAGAATATTGAAAATTTCTAGATTTGAAGGCTTTGTGCTCTGATAAAGGTAAGAACACTGAAAAGTTCTAGATCTGAAAGCTGTGTGCTCTGATAAAGGTAAGAACATTGAAAAGTTCTAGATCTGAAAGCTTTGTGCTCCGTAGAAGACTAGTGGAAATTTTTGTTTCAACAGTATGGATCTAGGTATGTTTGATAGATTCTATCCTAGCTTGAAAAATAGGGTATTAATAGATTAAATAAGATTTGATATGAGTAGATCTGATAAAACTAGTGAAAAATATGTTATACCTATGCATAAAAAGAATGTTTGGACTAATAAGTGTATGAAAGACCCTAGAAAGAAATGTTTGCAGGTTAGCTACCATGATCCTAGCGTGCAGTGCAAGAAGGGATGGTGATCATTTAAAATAAAGAGAGGATTAACCCTCTGTTATAGTTGCTGAAGACTGAGACATCTTGCTAAGGAATTCCCTAGGAGAAGACCTAGTTGTCTTTGTTGCAAAGCTATGGACCATGAAGTATTGGATTCTCCTATAATGTTTGCTAATCTTGAAGGAATGAATATGAGACAAGAAAACCCTAGGGAAGATCCAGAAACTAAGATTATGACATAATCCCACAAAGAATCAGAAAAAGTATTGCTACAGATGAAAGAAACCCTGAATGACCACCGACATGTCAGATTATCAGAGATATTCAAAGAAAAAGAGTGCCTTGAAGAAAGAATAGGAGACTTCAACATTGACAGTGTTCTAGATGGGGAAACACAGGTGAATATCATGACAAAGAGAATTTGGGAATCTATAGGGAGGCCTTCTATGATTCCTTCCTTGGGAGGAATAGGACTATTCAAAGGAAAGTTGATAAACCTATGTGGAAATCTCACCCAGATACCTATGAATGCCAATGGAACTTCAACAGAGGAAGATTTTGAGATTATTAAATTTATTGAGAACAATGACCCATTTACCATGCTATTAGGAAAACCTTGGATTGAAAGAGATTGGGCCAGAAGGCAAGGAGAAGAGGAAGATTTAGAGCAGAAGAAGGAAGAGTTAAAAGAATTCATGACTAGAAGGATCACACACTTGATTGAATAATAGAAGAACAAATTGAAGCTATTTAGCACCAGAGACCCGAATGTCGAAGTTGAAAGAACACTAGAAGACCAATAGAAGATTAAAGTACCTATTCCATATAAAGAAGAAGAATCACCCTCGAATCTTAGGGAAGAATCTCAACAGCGTGAAGTAACTATGCTACAAGAATATAAGAATTAGAATAGAAAAAGGAATACCGAGATGAAGCTCACTATCAAGAAGGCTATAAAGATAAGTAATAAGAGAGCTAAGATCGACAAGTTACAGAAGGTTCCAGAAGGAACCTCGCAGACCAAAAATTTGCAAAATTGGAGCTTCATCGGGATATCAGAACAGTGACACATGGCACTTCGCCATGACAAAGCAATATAGTCATTGGGAACATTATAACTGTTATACCAACACTTCGAATGGGTAGAAATACATTTAAGAACAGACAACTCGCCATCCGACCATTAGGACCACGCCATAATGGACAGAACAGAGTTAATGAAGTCTTCATACCCTTTGCAAGAAACACGTTGCCGAGTTACCTATTTATCCCATCGAGCCATGCACAAAGAACACTTTTTCCAAATGAGAGTTTGAGCCCGCAAACTAAGTTGATTTTTCACAGTGATCATCAGGATATTTCTCTCTATCCCATTACTGTGTCTAAGTTACTCCCCGAACCCGAGATTGTTAACCCCGAGTGTGTATGTCGGACGCGTTAAGCACTGTAGAGAAAGTTTTTGAAGAAGTTCTAATCGACCTCATGACTGAAAGAGTCATGTCAATGTCTATAGGTGTACAAGCATCATCGACGAGAGGATTTCTAGCCTCTTCATCCACTTCTCGCGGAGCCAAACCATCCTGACCATCAAATGAAAAGTGAACCAAGAACAAGGATGATCTAGCGAATGAAAAATTGATCTCGACCATATTACCCACTTATATTCCACCCCTGAGCGGCGCAGTAAATCGAGACAGCGTGCCCAGAGATTTTGAATACACCTTGGTTGCAACATACCTCCTGAAAGGGATACGCGCAGTTCAAGCAGACCAGGATAAAATTGCAGAATTGTAGTTTAGCGACTTCAACCTTCGAGATCGCAAAGTCTATAACATGCTCGCCCCACATAAGTACCTGAATAGAACTAAGGGGAATAATTCAAATATAATCCCCCAGTCGTGGAATATGAATCTCGCACAGTCCACCCTGTTGAACGTCATGAATATTCCTCACTTCGGACGACACCAGGAGGTGAATGCATGTGTCAATCTACTATTGTATTGTTACCATGGAGGTTATTTGTGGTTAAACCATCATATAACAGTTGATCCGAATTTGATCAATCGGATCATGGGCTTGAGTATGCAAGGGCTCGACCCATGGGAGTTTTACCCCGGAAAATCCATGGATCGCACCCTAGCACAGAAGATCAAGGACATTTATGGCGATGTCGAGAAGGGCATGCGAGGCTACAAGGTAGTTTCTATTAAAAGTGGTGCAGTGTGCCTTGCCTGCAAGTTGATTGCAGGGAATTCAGTACGAAATAACTGACCCACCCAAGTCACTGGTTTTGTAGTCGACCTCGCAGGGAAGTGCGTGGAAGGCCTTCAGATGAACTGGGTGAAGTACCTAGTGAACCAGTTGGAAATCAACTGCAGAGAATCACAGGATCAAGGATATGAATTTCATTTCAGCTGCATCTTGATCCTTATATAATTTATTTCCTGGGAGATGTCGGAAGGTACGAACTTCTTGGGCACCGAGCCTTTTGAACCATTGGTCATGAAGTTCGGTACACTATGTTACTCAAGCGACATGAATAAAAAGTGGCAATCAAATGTTGTTTTTCATACCTACTACAATCAGCTAAAGATAGCCATACAATCTGAGCCTCGCATGACTCTGAACACTCTACACCAGTTCAGGCCTTTGATGAAGTTCATTGCAAATTGGCATTTTATTTACATCACAGCACGCATCGACGAACACAAGCAACACCTTCAATCCTACTATAAGCTGATGGAGGAGGACTTGAATGAGATCACAAAGGACTGGTCGGTGGACCTCCTTATTCCAGCAGACCCTGCGGAGATATCTGACATCGACAGCCCAAAAACAATGCAGGATACACCAGAACCAAGAAGAACAAAGAAGATCAAAGAGGTCCAAGAGATAGACAACGCATCCATGAAGATTGCTTCCATAACACTAGATAAAGGAGGTGATGGCGAAGAGTTGTATGAGAAATAAGTTGAACGAACGCAAGGAGATGAGGTTGATCCCCTGGAGAAGAGGAAGGGTTCACCTCCAAAACCTTCCTCCCAGAATAAATCGAAGGCCACCATGACCAAGATGCAGATCGTCCTCACATCCGATGAATTTGACTTCCTCGTAGCAGCCTTGCAATATGCTTCACTAGAAATAGCAGAGAAACAAGAATCAAAGCAAGAGGAGATGTATGATCAAATTGATATTGAACTCTCAGGGGTACAACAGGCCCTATAGTCCAACCACGCAGTCTCCACTGCACCCAAAGAACCAGAATTAGGAGATGAGTCATCTCAACTCCACCGCCTAGCTGATACAGTCGAAGCTCTCCTATGACCAGCACAGGAAGAAACAGTGCAAGCCACCCGTGCTTTGACACAATTACAAGGAGTACTTATCGAGAAATGCAGAGTTGCAGAATAGGAAAATATTTCTCTCCAAGCAAAGTTTGATGAAGAAAAAGAACAACTACAACAAGAAAAAGAACAGTTGCTCACGGAGCAACTCGAATTAAAAGAAGCAGTCAACAGAGAACTTCACTCTATGATAGTCTTAGAAATCAAATCAGAAGACCGAGTTACACAGTAGGTGAACCAGCTCACAGAATCCATCCAGTAGCTACAGTAATTCATAGAAGATTTGGAGCTATGCATTGTACCTGATACCCCACAAGATGTAAGAGACCAAAGAGAAGAAACTGCTCGCAGAACAGTTGAAAGGATAAAGGCTCTTACCCTGGAATATAAGAAACTCACTGATCACAGTGTCTAGACCTATGAACAACTCATGGAGAACCCAGAACTGAAGGCACTGGAGTCGTAGCTCCAAGAGGTGAAGTATCAAGCCGAAAAGATATAGGTGTTGATGAAGTCCCTGTCATCTATGGAAAGAATGAAGCACTCCCAAGAGCAACGCACTGCACAGCAGAAAATCCATACTATCTAGAGAAGAGTTATGGAGGCCATTGAGAAACTCCAACATGTACAAGACAAGGCCTATCAATTGTTTACAGAGGTAGAAGGCCAAGGAACAGAGCTAGAGCAGGTTGTCACTACAGTTGAACAACATCTAGAGGGACCTATCAATGATGCAGTCATCCAAGAGTTCTCTGAACAAGAGATCATAGCACATCAACAAGTCAAAGCATCTTGAGCTAAGCTCGATGCATTCGAAGCAAAACTAGTCAGACCATAGTGACTTGGGATGAGTCACAGGTGAGTGTTGGGGGCTTGTTGGCCCTTGACCAAGTTTTGGGAGATCCTTGGTCAAGTTTGACCTATTTTAGGACTTCGACAGCCTGTCAAAGATGGAGCACAAGACGAAGCAGAGATCGTGGGATCTTGGAACCTTTTTGGGTCCTTTTTGGGATTTCAGAATATGTAATGGGTATGGGATGTCAGCCCATGGGTTTACCCATGTTCATGCCTATTTTGTAAAGTACAAATAGATGTCTAGGAAATTTAAGTATGGGGGAATATGCATCTATGTGATGTGAGGCCAATAAGATAATTGCTAAGTGCAAGTATGATTTGTATATGCTTTGTGCATATTGTGAGAGACTAAAAAGCTAAGTGCAAGTGGTTGTAATAAACTATGAAAGGCTTTGTGCTAGACCTAGCTTGGGGAAGGAGGATCTGACGAGGTGTGCGCAGATCTCCTGTCCTATGCAAAGTAGGGGTTTTTTGGCTCTGTGCATGTAGACGACTGATTGAATCTAATAAAGAAGAAGAGTTGGTGGATGTAGCCCCAGGGTGGGGGTGAACCACATAAATACTGTGTTATTCTGCTCTGTGTGATGCTCTAATCTATTTATGTGTCATTTGCTAAGTGCTTGAAATAGATAGATAGATAGATAGATAGATAGATATGTTTATGCTTTATGCTTATGATGAGTCTGGGTGTTAAATATGATATAGGTGAATGTGATTAGTGCTTGAATCTGCTAGATCTGATCCATTTATATATGCCAAGTGCTTAAATACATTAGATCAGGGCAAATGCTATGATGCTCTGTTTTCTCTGCGGAGTAGATATTGGTTAAATAATAACGAACTGACATTGCTAAGTGCTCTATTAAGTATTATAATCATAGATCTGTTTCCCAGCTAAGGTTGCAGACACCTGAGTCCTGCAACCACCCCTGCCTCTACCTCAGGTGAGACTTCATTTGCTTCGCAGGTGTTGTCGAAAGGGTCGGTAGTTAGGGTTTTGTTGGTGCGTTGTTGTAGCGTTGAACCCTGGGTCTACCCCTATGCCAACAGATAGTAAATACATGAAGATCATAAAGTATAATCCCATATCCCCACTCATTCCCATATTGTAAGCACTTGAGAATTGTAGTCACCCATAGAACTATCTCGAGTGAGACTACATAATACACTATGTGTGCTATGTTGCCTTTTGTTTTACTAGGAGGGTCGATAGTTTTAGAGGGATTTGTTGGAAGCTTGTTTAGATATGAACCTGGGTCAGCCTAAGAAGTAGTAAGAGAGTAGAAACCAACAAATGGTTTTTTTGTTGGTTGGAATAGAATGGGATTGAGTGAAAGAGATGTGTTGAAGAATCCTTAAAAGAATGTCATATCTATTGAAGAATCCTTAAAAGAATGTCAGATCTGTTGAGGAAATGTTAAAATAATTAAAATATAGAAAGGAATGTCCAAACCGTATAATCCAATGAAGGTAGAGATTAAAATTTGGTTGAAGACAAAGGAGCTGGAGTTTGCGCATAAAGACAACAGAAACCCTAAAATAACATCGTGCAAATATATGGACAAGTATGTATTTAGCAACTTGCATGAAGTATTTTTTTGTGATTTCCCACATATGTTGCAGGAGTGGATATTGAGGTTGAAATACAACCACATGACAAATCGGATCAGATAGCTAGAGTGGAATCATGTGGAGATCGTGCAGTTACAACAAGTTGATAACAAATTCATGAACGCAGTATATTTCTGGTTATATAGTATTGTTGTAGGATTTATCACACAATTTCTAGTAGACACTATGAAGTATTACAACGCAGCAGAGCAAGAGTTTCTAAGAGGACTGCAAGGAAGGTATATTCAATCGTTGTATACTTCCATAAAGATCTTACTATATAAAAAAGGTGTAATGACTATGGAGTCAGACAACTAAACTTCTCTGCGTGCATGGGGGAAGGGGGGAAGCACTGACAAGAGCTGGAGAAATGGAGGAAGAGATGGATAAAGTAAAGAAGGATGAGGCCTTGGACCTAATCATGATGGAGGAAGATCAAATCAAGAAGATCATGGAAACATCTAGAAAAATGCGCAGTGGAGTACCCTACCAATATAATATGAATAATAAGAAGATATTCATAGCAGAGAGAGAGGGTTTGGCAAGTGATGAAGAAGAGGTAGAGGATCTATAGGCTGTAGAGAATATTGAGGAAATCATGCGTGCAACATATGAGAGGAAGACGAGAGGCCCAAGGGTAGGAACAGAAGGAAGAACTCCTATCCATGTCAGTGTCAGTGTGGAAACCATAAATCCATGTGTGACTAATACACCAGAAAGAACACCACCATTTAGACAATCAAATTTTAGTGGCAGAAGAATGACAAGACAA
>JZKD02S1591638.1:0-10208 GCA_000966675.3 Picea glauca | reverse complement strand
ACAAGGTATGATCCTATGAATCGTGTTCACATTCCCAGTTTTCCAAATCGATTGCCTTGCACAGATTGGGAGACATATCTGCCTAGATTCATAGATGGAAAAGGAGACGATGCTTCTCTTCACTTGGTTAAATTCATTATGCATGTGCGTAAGATAAATGTTCAATTTCATGAAGACTGCTTGATGAATATGTTCATGGTCACCTTGGAGGGAAAGGCAAAACAATGGTATCAAAATTTACCATTTGCAAGTCTTTAATCACTAGAATATTTTTTGAAAATTATAAAAGATACTATCCATCATTGTTCTTGGTTCAAGACTGTTGTCATCATTTTGAAATTTTTATTCAAAAGTTGGAGAATGCTTATGAAGATAATGAGGTCATGGATGATAAAATTTTAGAGGCCATTTATGAAAATCCTTTTCAACATGAGGAACATAAATTAGAGCGTAATCGATATGACGATAAAGTTGATTTTCAACAAACATTATATTCCCCTTCAACTGAAGGTGAAACTGATCAGAATTTTAATGATGAAAGTCATGTTCTATCTCTTTAATTTGATGAATATTTGCAGCAAACTTGCTAGTCATCATGTGATCGAGAGTGTGCGGATAAGCATTCATATGTTTCTTCATATTATGCATTTTATGAATTCTTTTTTCAAGAAATGGTTGGTCAAAATCGGATTTATGAAATTGCATCTATAGAAATGTTAGATTGTAAGCCATCATATGACATACGGTTTCAGGAAATGAATGCATCGACCTATCGCATTTGTATCACCGAGTCACAATGGAAAGACAATAATGTGCATGAATCTCTTTGTCTCGGTTCTCCTGAAAATCAAGAAGACATTCCAGTTGATATCTATGAAAAGTCATTTGTGGAAATTTTTGCAATTGATGATGTGGTTTCCTCAATTGAATATTTTCAAGAACACATGATTCTTTTCCCTTATATCAATGATAATCCTAATGAAGATATTGTTTTCTTTCATTATGAAAAGGTTCTTGTGTTGGATGACATAGAGAAATTAGCAGTTGCAAACAAAGGGAATGCTTGTCCTTTTACTCACTTTAAGATAGGGTAGTGTATCGTGATTTTGATGATTTTTTGTAGTTTTGTTGGAATCATTAAGGAAAGTGAATTTTGAAGAGGTCATAAAATTTGAAGGTGGATTTAGATTTCATATTGAGTTGCCATATTTTAATCTTTTCTTTCATTTTGGAGAGAATCAAAGCAAAAGCCAATGAAGTAGCCCTTTGTTTGATTCGTTACATTGGAAATATGAGATCACTTGAATTCAACTCTTTCCTCAACTTATTAGAGTAGGATTGTTGTTCCAATGATCTTGTTGGGAAAACATTTGTCTCAATTTGGATTCTATAAGTATGGTTTTAAATGTGCGCATAGTTTCAGTGTACAATTTTGGTTTTCAAAGTGGTTTTGATTTCAGTTGGAGAAGGACACAAGTCAATTTGTAGATTGGGAACATCCCAATGGATGAAGGAACCTGGCCAATGAGTTCTTTGTTGCCTCACAGAGAGGACAACATCTCCATTGGAGCCAATGTTAGTGTCCTATAATTTTCTCAAGGGCCAAAGCCTGGATCAAATATTTGACATATATTAGGATGTTGAAGAAAATGGTGTTTGAAAGGGTAATGCAGTGGTCCTTGGGATGCTTATCATAATCTCAAGTTTCAAACTATCAATCAGTGACTTTCAACCATCAATAAAAGACAAGAAAATAGAAGAAAATGTAAAAAGGAAACTTGCTTCGCAAGTTTGTCGTGCAAGTTCTAGAAATGATTGTTTTTGCAGTCAACTTCAAACTCAATTTCTGACCACATGGAAAGGAATATTTGAAAACTGAAAGAGGATTTTGTCAAGAATGAGCCCATTCACAAAATATCTCTCATTTTCTTCACATCTTTCATGGTTTCGAAGATTCGAATGGATCTTTACAACCTATTTCTCAGATTTAAACATTCAATGATTTCTTGTTTTAGTTCTGGAGAGGAATTTTCAAAAAGTATAAGAGGTTTTTTTGAAGAACGGGTTCGTATACAAAAACATCTCTCCTATTTGAACAACTATCATGATTCGAAAGGTATGATGTTATCTTTGACCCCTATTTTCTAGAAAATTGATTCTTATTTCCTAGCAGGCCGTTCTAAGTGAAATGTGTTCATAAAAGGGTTCAACTTCCTCTAGATAATGTGGAACATCCTCAATCAAGTGGCGGGGACAATCTCCATAAAAGAGTGCTAGTATCCCCTCAATATCTTCCAAAGAATCCAAGTGTCAACAAAGCAAGTGGCCATGTCTGATAGTCAGCCTCACAAGTACCTTTGTAGAGGGAAAACTTAGGAAATGAAGTACCCTTTCCTCAACATTGTTTCTTTCTAAACCCCTATTTTTCTTTTTCTTTATAGATTTAACCATTTTATCTTTTGAAATTTTATTTTATAAGTCCTTTTGTAAGATATGCATTCATTTCGTATGACTTGGAGTGATGGCCTCGTAGTGAGAGGGTAGAGATCATGCTTCTTTATTTCTTGGTTTTTAATACTTTTTTTTCTTTTTTGTTTGTTTTCCCCGCATTTTGAATTAGGGATTTTTCTCTTTATATATCATTATTTTTATAAAGATTCATTAGTCTCAGGAATTCAAGCCCCTTCTTCTCAGGGGACTATGAAGTATAGACTCTTTTGGGATACATGTACGAACTTACACAATAGAAAGGACAATGGATATAATATAAATGGAATATGTTATTCATGGTAAGGGATATAGACACATTGCCCCCATTAAGGCCCCCAATAGAACAAATTTTCCCAAGGATGACAACACTTAACTAGAAGATGATGATAATCACCAAGGTGAGACAATGTAAAAAGTATAAATTTGAAGCATCATGATTCATTATCCAATTCTACCCATGATCTGAATCACTGAAATTGTCACTTGATGTGAAGTGTGAGAACAATATACCTAAGTATATAAATGCACCATGTTGTTGTGGCTATAATGATGCGCTTACATTTCTCCCTTTTCATGAGAAACTGAATGGGCCTCCCTTTCAAAACTGGTATATAGATATTATCATTATGGAGTGGTCGATCAAGTCTTGGTATTTTTGTAGGATGCACAGAGGAAATCTTCCATTTACTCATATTCTCGTCCTCTGCAATTTCTAATCTCTGATTCTATGATGTTCGAAAATCACCTTCTCTCTTAGAATTCAATCAATCTGAATCCCTTGAGGTCCCTATTGTAACTCTAATCTTTTGCAAAGAGCCTTCAAACTTGTATCAGTCTAGTAAGTTCATCAAACTCTTTCCTTCGGAAGTATATCTCATAATAACCCAAATATTAATCCAAATTCCAACATCCAACGATACTATTAGACTCTTATCCTCAGTTTTTGTCCTATCGAAGTGACAATGTAGGTTTGCGAGCTTTACCTTTCAAAAACTAGAGCTCGAAAGCGTATCGAGCACTGTGTTTCAGATTCCTTCTTAACGGAACCTCCTGTACCATTTGACCTCTCTCACCAGTTATTATTGACAACTTTATTCTAATAGTTCTATCAAAAATATTAATTAACAATAAACCCATCTTATTTTTTCGATAAGTCATAATATCAAAAGGTATTTTCTATTAATTCAATGACATCTCGCATCTAATACCTTTACTAAATTAAATGCATTATTATCACCCTCTTATACTTTTACTTTGGTTAAAAATGACTTACCATATTTCCTGAGATCAAAACTGATGATCGTTCGTAAACATTTGCTTGGGTTTCCTATGAAAAAATTGCTTGAGCTAGCATCCAACAACAGTCTTCCAAAAACCCATCCGGACAAGATATAGATTAAAGAACTAATTAACTAATAATTAATCTTGTTAATTTTATACGCGAACCTACTTTTGAAATCTCTTAATTTAACACCACAATAAGTTGATTATAAAAGGTTTTATTAGCCAAACATAAACACTAAGAATTTTCCCTTTACCAATCGTGCACTACCATAATTTCGTATAATGAATCAAGAAAATTCCCTTAGGGATTATCCATACAATAGTACAATTTTCTTAACACATTTTGATGATACCTTATCAATACCTCTCTTCCAATAGAATTACTCTGATAGCCCCCTTTTGACAACACCGATCAAAAGAATCTTTGTCAAAATAATCCTTTGGATAACACCCTTTTGATAATTCTTTTCCGATAACATTGTTCGAAAATACCTTATACAAAATAACCTTTCCGACAACGTTTCTCTAACAAGTTCAGTCCGAAAGAACGATCCATAGATCTTCCCTCCAAATACATTAAGCGATCTGTATTTTCTCCACTTGTTATAGGCTAGAGCCCATTCACATCAATTCCAGAGATAATCGGTAGATATTAAACACTTGAAAATTAATTTAAAACCCTTATTTATTATTGTTCAACAAATTCAAAGTGCAAAGATATCTCTATGAAACCAATCACCCACATGATTAAGATCTATAGCACGAAACAATGAAAGTACCAAAAAAATTGAGATAACACAATTTCGTGAGCTCAAACCAGATGGGGGAAAATACCCCCAGTGAATGTACCTGCACTTGCAAAAATCCTATATGTTATGTTTTTTTCTGATACGAATGATTTCAATGGGATAGAGAATTTCCCGACATGGGATGAAATATAAAAGAATATGAACACCGAAAATTTCCCTACGGAGGACAACGAGATAGCTATGTATTGGAAAATTTGAAAGAGTGGGATATATTCCTTACCTACTTGCCTGATGCCCTTTACCTACAACGATTCTACGAGACGATTGTTCTTCCTTTTGGATGTTGATACAACAACCATGGTTAACGAGCTAAAATATCCAATAGCTTCCCTGAGACCAGATGACATCCACATTAGGTACCACCTCTAGGTAGCTGATGTTTCCTTGAAAAATTTATTTCTCAATAAATTTGGAGAAGACCACCTGGACTTTATTGAATTAGTGGACGATTGATGGGGTGAATAAAGGGGAATTTCACAAAAATATAGTTACTTATTCCTCATACAGTACTTGAAGAAACCTTATCAACTAATGGGATCCATGATATTCATCATGTAGAGCGATGAGACTTGTACACACTTTCAGATGGAGTGGAAACCGATGGAATATTGTGTGTTTAAGGTAGGGCATATATTCAACTCATCCCAAATCCTCACATTCAACATTTTGAAAAATGGTAGAGAACCTCCACGATTGAAGAAGCTAGGTTTCTATATGTCTTCCTATCTAATAGATTTGATTTGTTCTTCAATAGGTTTTCCTTCTTTAGAATGTGAGTGGAACCCTATCCAACCACTTCTACATATATATATATCTCACAATTGTGGGATATCAACTACAAGAAATACATACATGATATCTGTGAATATTTCCTAGTTCCACTATTTATTGTTATATTCAACCACCCACTCCATAGGGTATCTCAAGGAGCCATAACTGTCATTAAAGAGATCGATGAGTAGTGTATTGGAAAATATTACACATATTTCAATATATATGGATGTTCACAAGCCCCACATCTCCTCCCAAAGTATGTCCCTGAAAACTATTAGCCACATAAATTGCATATTAAATTGTGGGGGTTGGAACAAGTTATTTTGTGTTAGCAATATCTAAAAGGCTATGGCCTAGGTTCCCAATCAGGGTGGGAAGGTTCACATTGTTGAATGTTCCACATGCCTCAAAAGAAGTTGAGTCCCTACAAGGAATCTATTTGTGCACTAGAGATCCAAGAGGACATACTTTGAAAGGGATTGTCAGAGAACATGTTAAATTAGTAGGGTTGGTACACCCTATCACACATGATGTGAATTTCATAAAGGAAATTTTAAAGGAACCCTTTCCTTTGAAATAGTATAAAATAGGTTACCAGATGAACCAACAAAGGAGAAATTACACAGAGAAGAGGAAGTAAAAAGGAAGTTATCCAAAGAATAGTTCATATCACTTTTTGAGAGGGATTAATAAAAGGAATAAGAGAGAAATATTGAATAGGAAAAGAAGGAGGAACAAATATATAAAAACATAAAGGAGACTAAATAAAAGTTCAAGCAAAGGGAGAAAAAGAAACAGGAACAAGCACAACAAAGGGTAGAAGAGAAAATAAATAAGAAGAAGGAACTTGAAGAAGAAAAAGGGAAAGCGGAAGAATATAAGAAACAATAAAACTAGAGGAAAAGAGAAAAAAGGAGGAAGAAACTTGAAAGGTTGTTGAGGAAAATAAGAAAATGGCTTCAAGATAGAAGAGTAGACAAAGTTTGAAGCTGAGTGAAATAAAAAAGAAAAGTTAGAGGAGGATAAAATAAGGATTGTTGAGGCTAGACAAAAGAAACAAGAAGAAGCAAGAAAAAAATAATAGGAGAGATGGAAGAAAAGAAGTATACGCTGCAACGGAAGAGAAAAAGAAAAAGGTTGAAGAAGAAGAAGAAAGAAGATTTTTTGAAGTAGAAAGGAAGAAAGAAGAAGAAGAGAAGAGAAAAGTTGGTGAAGTGGAATTACACAGGAAAGAAGAAGAAAGGAGTATATCGGGAAAAAATAAGGAGCGTTCAAAGAGAACAAAGAAAAAGAATATGAAGAGATAGAAAGGTAGAAGAAGAGGAAGATGGAGGAACAGAGAAACAATGGAACGAGCCCTATTTCTTTCAAAGGGATCACAATAGTGAACATACTCATCCATGCTTGTACACTTATGAAATAAATTCAGGGAACTTCTCTTACTAATATCAATTCTTAAAATTGGACAATGTTGTGGTAGTTGTGTAGGAATATTATTACAATGATAATACAAAAGGAATTAAGAAGAGATCAAATAAAAGGAAAATATGTGAAGCCTCCCTTAGAAAGAGGTTCTTTGACAAAGTAATTTCATGGAGATTAGGGCCATACCCTCAAGTTAATGCTCTGGAGAATGCCTAATATCTAAGTGCATTTGTAGCAGCCAACTCAGTATGAATGTATGAATCAAGTGCCACATTGGAACTCTACAAATCAATAGTAGTTGAACTAGAAGAACAAATGAAGTGTCAAAGGGATAATTTAGAAGCTGAATTTAAGAAGCATGCTACTACAACTGAACAATTACATAAAGAAGAATTGGAATATCTAAAGTTGGCACATTCACAGGAACATAATAGTTGAAAGAATTACATGCATAGGAAATAACAACTATGGATACAAAGCGCCAAGAAGTAGCAAGGTTTTCAAAAAAGTGGGAAGATAGGATTGTAGGAGTTGAACAAGAGAAGGAAAAATTGGAATCCACCATTAAAGATAGCAGCAAGGAAATGATTATCTTGGAAATTGTGAAAAGAGAAGTTGATAGTGAAAATGAAGACCTGAGGAAAATACAAAAGGAATTCTTCTGCACCATGAATAGAATTCAGATACACTCACGTGATTTGATAAAGTTATCATATCAGGTAGAAAAATAGAAGAGACAATACAAGAAATATAAATATGTTTTTGACAAGATTGTGGATTGGAAAGGAGGGTATCTTGCCCAAATACAATGTGAATTAAAGGGTAAAATACCAATTATTGTTTGACTCATGGACATATATATTTCAAGATTTATATGAAACACGAGACCTTTCTACCAAATCTTGCAAAAAAAAATTTGGAATTCTTCGGATGATGTAATAAAGGGGTTTGGGAGGGAAGTCATGCTAAGACTGCATGGAGAAGCATCGAGTGAATGGAGGATCGAAGAGTCAGAAGATGGTCGATAACTCAACAGGGAGGAAATTGATCAAATAAAAGAGGTCAATAAAGATATTTTTAATGAATACTTAATAAAGGAAATTAAACTCATCACTTCTACAAAAGTATTTCTCTAAAGAATTCAACAAATATGAAGATAGATGTAGCAACCAAGATATGTCATGGGGTGATACAGGCTGAAAAAATGAATTTAAACAAAGTACAAGATGTCCTAAAAAAATACGAATTATGGAAATCCTATAGAGAAAATATCGCATCCAAAAATGACTCATATTTTTTTTTAAATGTATCTTTCCCTACAAAGTCCGAATCATACACGGTAGTAGGAGAAAGAAAAACAATGAGGTGTGAATGCCATCTGAAATGATGAAAGTTACATAATGTAAAGAGTCTATCGGGTTTTATAAAAGAGAGCTCTACCAAATAAGAAAAGACTTTTTCCAATTGTTTTCTTAGAAGATGCTATTATTGATGAGAAATAAAGAGCATAAGACATTTTGGAGCCAATCGTTTGCAGAAGTATATGCGACTATTATACATGTGTTTTTTTCTACTTGAGTTTTCTTAAATTATTATCTAGTGAACTATTTCCATGCATTTTCATTTAATATGATTATTATTTTTTGATTGTTAATAGATAGAGTGCTAATGTTATAGGTTATATCTGCAAGTATTTGTGATTGAATTTAAATAGCTTTACTATTTTAATATGTTATTGATTGACATGAATTATTTTCACAATTAATGATAACATATTTTACTGTGTTTATTTGGTTAGTCATGCTCCTTATTAGGATAGGATATAATAGAAATATATTATAATAGTTTTTTTTATTTCTATTTTGGATAGTTACACCGAAAGACGTACACCTATTGGCAATTGGCACAACTAATGATCTTTTAATCTTAAATTCTAATGGCTACACATTGAAAATCATGGCATATTATTAGTAGTCCTCCAAAATCAATGTGTTAGATTTATTGTTCATAACTTTCTTGCATTTATGACGGCATCCATTAACATGGTTACTTTTTTACATTTACTTAATAAAATTATAAAAATACTGTAAGGATATATAATTGCCACGCTTAAATGATTAAGAAGGATTAATATATGCAAGCCACATTTGTTCCATGTCAGGGGAACACATTCGTTTCTGATGTCTGAACTGTCGTCTGTCACCTGGCATTATACAGAATGCGCTCAAATCATACCATGCCTTGGGCGCGCATGGGGTGATTTCTCTCGTGTTGTTTATGTGCGCTTTGTGCTGGAGGCCGCTCAGTGACAAAGTGTTTCAAGGATTCTGGTTTTTTTTTCTCGTGCAGATATTGACAAACGAAATTTAAAAGAGTATGGAACACAACTGCATTGTTAACCATAAGAAGGAACGGATGTCGATTTTGGTTCTCTGTAACCCTAATGGAGAGAACGAAGTCCGACCTCTAAAGGAGCTGATCCATGACTCCAACCCTCCAAGATACGTACAGATGATGTTCAACGAATACATGATGTTCATTCGAATCACTGCTACTAGAGGAGAGAGCTACATGCAATCTAATATATACGCTCTCCTACTGGTGCACATGGAAGGCAAAGATCACGTACCGTGGTGATTTGTAATTTTTGTTGTCCAAACATAGAAGAATCATACACAGAGAGGTTGAATCTTTTAACCAATTTCAATAAGCTTGTGCATAGTTTAGTTAGTTAGTTTATAGGAAACGATCTTATATAGAATAGGCCTGGCTCACTTGTATTCCGGTAATCAATATACATCTTATGAATTGTTTGATTGTTCAAAGATATATCTCGAAGTACCGATGCAAGCATATTTTTATTTGGATGTATGTATATTTCGGCATAAAATAATATTTGTGACGCATTATCTTCCGAAACACCTCGTTAAGCACCAGGTTTGGTGTTTACAAAGGGATCATTATCCACATATCAAAAATTTAGAGTTATGGTAAAAATACTCAAGCATTAGTGTCGAAATAATAGACACACCAAAAAACTAATACAGAACCCGCACTTCTCCAGTATGTTGGGGAATGTCCATTCTAAGGACCCGAGGGAATAATATTGAGGGGACCATTTTGTTTAAAATAATTATCAGGAAAAACTTGATCCCATCAAGCTCCACGTTTAGGTGTCTGAAAAAATCAAAGTGACAAACATTATTCGAGTGACAATAACTAGCAAAGCCCATGCCTTTGGGCGTTCTCCAGCCGTGAGTTAGTGGTTGTGCTAGTTTAATTCATTTATAACAATAATTCTTTGGAGTACAATCTAATTGTCTCTCCATTTATATTAACCCCTAGTGGCAACGAGGCCCACACACTCGTCGAAACTTTCCATACCAAACGAGAGTGAGCCTAATTGGGGCTTACCATGAGGCATCT
>JZKD02S1591637.1:0-10209 GCA_000966675.3 Picea glauca | reverse complement strand
TTTATTTCTGAGATTCGGGAGAAATATTCTTGAATCATTTCTCCTTTCTGCATCTTGGTATTCTTCAACTGAGTTATGAGATTCATCTTTCGATTGATGTTCTTTCCTTCATATATTTTTCTTAAGGAATCAAACATTTCCTTCAAGGTCTTCTTTGAAGATACATACGGGATCAGGTGATCTTTGATTGAATCTGCAATGATTCTCTGAGCCCTAATTGAGTCCTTCTGATGCTTTGCTTTCTCTATGGCATCTTCAAGTTCCTCCACTTCTTCTTTGATAAATCTTGATAGGTCATTCTCTGCAAGGATCAGACCGATGCTATACTTCCAGGCACGAAATTTGTCTATGCCTTCCAATTTCTCAACAAGTTTTGTGCTTGCAGACATCTTGTACTTTCTAGTAACAAAAATGATCAAAAATTGAAAATGCTCAAAATCAAATTTTGATCTTACCAGAAGGTGCGCTTTTCTGAGGTGAGTAGCCTGGTGTCTTCAGATTTGAGAAAATCCAAATTGTACCCCTTCAAATCTGCTATGTGGGTTTCTGGACTGGTGCTTCTGGTACATCTGGTACTCTGGTTTTTTGGTACTATGTGAAACTAGTGTTTCACTTTCCGGAGGATCCAGCCACTGAAAAGTTGCGCTCTAGGTGCCAAATTGATCCTTAGGGGAGATCGCAACTTTCTAGGGTGATAGATAGCTGAAAACACTCACTTTTTCAAAACCCTAATTTTGGGGTCCGGTAACAGTGACATTTTTCTTCTTGTAGATTGTGCTTTCTTCAGGCTGGCTTTGATACCATGTTAATGTTTATGGCATTATTATAGTTCTTTGCATTTCATAAGATAAGAGCATAATAAGAACAAGATCACTGAGAAATACACATCCACAAGAGACACAACATTTATCCTCGGAAACCCTCTAGGGGAAGNTTCTGAGATTCGGGAGAAATATTCTTGAATCATTTCTCCTTTCTGCATCTTGGTATTCTTCAACTGAGTTATGAGATTCATCTTTCGATTGATGTTCTTTCCTTCATATAGTTTTATTAAGGCATCAAACATTTCCTTCGAGGTCTTCTTTGACGATACATACGGGATTAGGTGATCTTTGATTGAATCTGCAATGATTCTTTGAGCCCTGATTGAGTCCTTCTGATGCTTTGCTTTCTCTATAGCATCTTCAAGTTCCTCCACTTCTTCTTTGATAAATCTTGATAGGTCATTCTATGAAAGGATCAGATCGATCCTATACTTCCAGGCACAGAAGTTGTCTATGCCTTCCAATTTCTCAACAAGTTTTGTGCTTGCAGACATCTTGTACTTTCCGGTAACAAAAATGATCAAAAATTGAAAATGCTCAAAATCAAATTTTGATCTTACCAGAAGGTGCGCTTGTCTGAGGCGAGTAGCCTGGTGTCTTCAGATTTGAGAAAATCCAAATTGTACCCCTTCAAATCTGCTATCTGGGTTTCTGGACTGGTGCTTCTGGTACATCTGGTACTGTGGTTTTCTGGTACTTTGTGAAACTAGGGTTTCACTTTCATGAGGATCCAACCACTGAAAAGGTGCACTCTAGGTGCCAAATTGATCCTTAGGGGAGATCGCAACTTTCTAGGGTGATAGATAGCTGAAAACACTCACTTTTTCAAAACCCTAATTTTGGGGTCCGGTAACAATGACATTTTTCTTCTTGTAGATTGTGCTTTCTTTAGGTTGGCTTTGATACCATGTTAATGTTTATGGAATTATTATAGTTCTTTGCATTTCATAAGATAAGAGCATAATAAGAACAAGATCACTGAGAAATACACATCCACAAGAGACACAACATTTATCCTCGGAAACCCTCTAGGGGAAGANAGGGGTCTTTTGCTAATCAAACCTAGATATTCCATGTTAGTCTTCTTCAAGGCGTTCATTACAGTTGTCATTGGGTTTGTCGAATAATATATTTCATCCTGATCAATATCCTCTATGGGAGCCTCGATCGATGTTTACACAATAAGTCAATCAACCAAAGTTATGAAATTCACCTATGACATTAAAAAAATGAAATATTGCAGCAATATCAGAAAAACAATAACAAAATTTCATAAATTTAGTTTTTGTAGTCATAAGTTGTTACTGTATTTAACATTTACCTGCTGACCCGGTGAGGCACTACAGGTGCCTTTCCACGGACACCCTGGAGAGATGTAACGTTTGAAACTTGGACACGTCCACCCTGGACAGAAGTTGACACAACAAATCAATCAACAAAAGTTATGAACTTCACCTGTAACATTTAAAAAATGAAATATTGGAGCAATATCAGAAAAATAATAATAATAATTCAGAAATTTAGTTGTTGTAGTCATAAGTTGTTACTGTATTTAACATTTACCTGGCGAGGCACTTCGGGTGCCTTTCCACGGTCATATTGGAGAAATGTAACGGGTGAAACTCGGACAAATTCACCCTGGACAGAAGTTGACACAATAAATCAATCAACAAAAGTTATGAAATTCACTTGTAACATTTAAAAAATGAATATTGGAGTAATATCTGAAAAAAAATAATGAAATTTCAAAAATTTAGTTGTTGTAGTCATAAGTTGTTACTGTATTTAACATTTACCTGGTGAGACACTATGGGTGCCTTTTCACGGTCACCCTAGAGAGGTGTAACAGGTGAAACACGGACACGTTCACCCTGGACATAAGTTGACACAATAAATCAATCAACAAAAATTATGAAATTCACCTGTAACATTTTAAAAATGAAATATTGGAGTAATATCAGAAAAAAAAAGAATGAAATTTCAGAAATTTAGTTGTTGTAGTCATAATTTGTTACTGTATTTAATATTTACCTAGTGAGGCACTATGGGTGCCTTGCCACGGTCACCCTGGAGAGATGTATCAGGTGATTTTCTACCACGGTCACCCTGGACAGATGTTGACACAATAAATCAATCAATAAACGTTAGGAGATTCACCTGTAACATTAAGAAAATGAAATATTGTAGTAATAACAGAAAAACAAATAATGAAATTTATGAAATTTAGTTGTTCTAGTCATAATTTTTTACTGTATTTAACATTTACCTGCTGAGGCGAAGTGGGTGTCTTTCCACGGTCACCCTCTCCATCTATTCGATTTAAGTTGTAATCGTTCAATAACTCTTCACCCAGAACTATTGTTTTTGTTGCCCATACAAATATACGATTTCCTTCGCATGCCTCAAATATGTAATTCGGTTTCTTAGATGTTGCCACTGGTCGTGTACTATTTATAAAGCCCACAATGTTTCCAGTAGCTTTTTTCCTTCCATCAATATACATAGTTGCCCCTTTATTTTGATTGTTATCTAGTAGTTGTATATAATTTGCAGCAACTCCGTATCTCTGCATACTTTGCGTATATCGGACCAACATCAACCAGTGATTGTATTTTTATAATGGTCCAACATACTCCATCAATTTAGTTACAGTGCCATAGACGACCTTTATGCCATCCATGGAAAATAACCCCAATCCATGTAAGGACAAAGGAGAAATACGATACATCCTCCCACCGATGAAGAAATTTGTGTCCACTTCAGGTAGCTCCTTAGGTTACCATCATTGCACTAGATGTTTATACCTCAATGGAAACTCAATGTCACCTATTCTCTTAGCATCATAATTACATGACCCTCCGTTGGCAATAAAAAATTGCATGCAGGTACGAAATCTTTTCCTTACCTTTTCCAACATAGTTGATCTAGAACCAATAGATCTAGTACAACACGTCTCACTTTTAACCTCTCTTACTATATATTGGTCATCACTCAAGGAAGATAGATCCGACAGATACATATTTGGTGGTACCTACACTCATTAAAACAAGAATATAAGTTATCGTGCCAATATATGTTTTTGGTACCAACACAGTTGCATTTAGTTGCATAAAGTTGAAATTGCCACACCGATCCGTCATATAGTTGCATAAAGTTGAAATTTCCACACCTAGTTTCATATAGTTGCAATATAGTTGCCTATAGTTGCATAAGTTGCATATAGTTGCATAAGTTGTAATATAGTTGCATAAGTTGCATATAGTTTCATTTAGTTGCATAAAGTTGAAATTTTTGCACCTATCCGTAATATAGTTGCATATAGTTGCATAGTTGCATAAGTTGCAATATATTTTCATTTGACCACTCACTAATATCTGAGAATATAGTTTCAATATAGTTTCATTTGACCACTCACCAATATTTGAGAATATAGTTGCAATATAGTTGCATAAGTTGCAATATAGTTGCAATATATTTTCATTTGGAACCATTGGTACATTTTCATAATAAGAATAGGTCTCAAGGTGTGTACCATGACTAGAGAGGAAAAAAAGGGCCTTAGGTCCTAAACTAAGGGCCTTAGGTCATTCTTACACCGTACAATTACCTGTTGTAGTCATAATTTTTTACTGTATTTAACATTTACCTGCTGAGGTGAAGTGGGTGCCTTTCCACAGTTACCCTCTCCATCTATTCGATTTAAGTTGTAATCGATCAACAACTCTTCACCTAGAACTATTGTTTTTGTTGCACATACAAATATACAATTTCTCTCGCATGCCTCAAATATGCAATTTGGTTTCTTAGTTGTTGCCACTGGTCATGTACTATTTATAAATCCCGCAATGTTTCCAGTAGCTTTTGGCCATCCATCAATGTACATAGTTTCCCCTTTATTTTTATTGTTATCTAGTAGTTGTATATAATTTGTGGCAACTCCGTATCTCCGCATAATTTGCATATATCAGACCAACATCAACTAGTGATTGTATTTGTATAATGGTCCAACATACTCCATCAATTCAGTTACATTGCCATAGACTAACTTTATGTCATCCATAGAAAATAACCCCAATCCATGTAAGGACGAAGGAGCAATGCAATACATCCTCCCACCGATGAGGATATTTGTGTCCACTTCAGGTAGCTCCTTAGGTGCCCATCATTGCACTAGATGTTTATACCTCAAGGGAAACTCAATGTCACGTATGCTCTCAGCGTCATAATTACATGACCCTCCATTGGCAATAGAAAATTGCATACGGGTATGAAATATTTTCCTTACCTTTTCCAACCTAGTTGATCTAGAACCGGTAGATCTAGTACAACACGTCTCACTTTGGTATGCTATTAAATATTATGGGCAACGTTGGTATAATATGGGCACCATTGGTATGCTTTAAATAATAATAATGACTATTACGACACCATATGGGCACCATTCATAGGTTTTATGCATCATAGTTGGCTCTCAAGGCCTCTAAGAAGGAACTTAGAGCCATTAGGAGGATATAGTTGCATTCATAAGTTGCATTAGGAGGATATAGGTCACAGATTCATAAGTTTCATATAGTTGTATAAGTCGCATATAGTTGCATAGTTGCATAAGTTGCACATAGTTGCATAAGTTGCATTGTTGCATAAAGTTGCATAAAGTTGCATAAGTTGCATTGTTGCATAAAGTTCCATGTTGCATAAAGTTGTGTAAGTTGCATTGTTGCATAAAGTGGCATGTTGTGTAAAGTTGCATACAGTTGTGTAAAGTTGCATAAGTTGCGTTGTTGCATAAAGTTGCGTAAAGTTGCAGGTCCAAGAGCTGAAATCATGGCCTTCCTATTAAGTTTTCAAAAATTTCATAAGGATCTCAATCTTTTGAAATGGCTCAATGCACCCATACTAAAGTGGCCCATTATCCTTGTTTCAGAATGCTCGGGGAGCTTACGTTCAAAGTATTGTTATTAGATTAAGTTTAAAAAGTGGTAGGATGGATTGAAGTTCAAAAAAGTTTCGATGGCCTAAAGTTTTAAAATTGCTCGATGAGCAATGTTTTGGAATGTCTCAAGGGCTTAAATTAAAAAACAGATCAATATTCCAAAATGCCCTGAAGTTTAGAAGTGGGCTAAAGTTGGAGAAATGATTAAAATTTTGTAATGGCCCAAAGTTCAAGAATGGGTTGAAGTTAAATTTGGCCCTAATGTTCAAACATGGTCTAAATATTGGAAGAGGCCTAATGACCTAGTCCATAAATGCCTTGAAGTTTATAAGAGGGCCAATGGCACAAAGTTTGAATTTGCATAATGGGTGATGTTTTAGAGTTTACAATGGAGTTAAGTTTGAAATATGGGTGTTGGGAAAAGTTTGTAAAGTGGCCAATGATCGATGAAATACATGGAAATAGTCGTGATGGCCTTAATTTTGAACAATGGTTGAAGTCTCAAAAGGGTTGGAAGTTTCAACTCAACTTAGTCTTTGAAAAGGGGCCAAAATTCAAAATTAACCAAAAGTTCGCAAGACGGGCACCTAGCCAAGAAAACCAAAGAGCCAGCGACACAGGTGTGGTGGAAGAAAAACTCGGGGTTTTCTGAATGTAAGGAAAAATTGGGGTTTCCAGAGGCATTGCAAGGAAAGTTGGAAAGAGGGGTGCCCAAAGGCAAGCCGAGTTGGCAAGAGGAGTGCCCAACCAACAAAACTGAAAGAGCCAGCGACAAAGGTGTGGTGGGAAAAAAAACTTTGGGTTTCCAGAGGCAATGCAAGGCAATTTCACAAGAGAAACACCCAACCAACAAAACTAAAAGAGACAACCACACAGGTGTGGTGGGAAAAAAACCTTGGTGTTTCTCGAATGCAAGAAAAACTTGGGGTTTCCAGTGGCAATGCAAGGCAAGTTGGCAAGAAGGGCATCCAAAGTAAAGCCGAGTTGGCAAGAGGAGCACCCAACCAACATAAGAGAAATAGCCAGTGACATAGGTGTAGTGGGAAAAAAACTTGTGGTTTCCAGAGGCAATGCAAGGAAATATGGGCACCCAAATGCAAGAGGAGAGCCTAACCAACAAAACTGAAAGAGACAACGACCAATGAAATGACCATTGCAAGGAAAAATTGGAGTTTCCAGAGGCAATGCAACGCAAGTTGGAAAGAGGGGCGCCCAAAGGCAAGCCGAGTTGGCAAGAGGAGTGCCTAACCAACAAAATCGAAAGAGTTAGTGACACAGGTGTGGTGGAAAAGAAAACTTGGGGTTCCAGAGGAAATGCAAGGCAAGTTCACAAGAGAAATGCCCAACCAGCAAAACCAAAAGAGACAGCCAAACAGGTGTGGTGGGAAACAAAACTTGTCGTTTCCCGAATGTAAGACAAACATGGGGTTTCTAGAGGCAATGCAAGGAAATTTGGTAAGAGGGATGTCCAAAGGCAAGATGAGTCGGCAAGAGGAGCACCCAACCAACATGACCGAAATAGCCAGTGACACAGGTGTGGTGGGAAAAAAACTCGGGGTTTCCATAGGCAATGCAAGGCAATATGGGCACCCAAACGCAAGAGGAGCGCCTAGACAACAAAACGGAAAGAGACAACAACCAGTGAAAGGAAAAATTGGGGTTTCCAGAGGCAATGCAAGGCAAGTTTTAAAGAGGGGCACCCAAAGGCAAGTTGTGTTGGCAAGAGGAGCGCCCAACCAACAAAACCGAAAGAGCTAGTGAAAAAAGTGTGGTGGGAAAAAAAACTTGGGGCTTCGAGAGGAAATGCAAGGCAAGTTCGCAAGAGAAATTCCCAACCAAAAAAACCGAAAGAGATAGCCACACAGGTGTTGTGAGAAAAAAAACTAAGCGTGTCTCGAATGCAAGACAAACTTGGGGTTTTCGGAGGCAATGCAAGGCAAGTTGGCAAGAGGGGCATCCAAAGGCAAGCCGAGTTGGCAAGAGGAGAACTCAGCCAACATAACTGAAATAGCTTGCAACACAGGTGTGGTGGGAAAAAAACTTTGCGTTTCCAAAGGCAATGTAAGGAAAGATGGGCACCCAAATGCAGTAGGAGCACCCAACAAACAAAATTGAAAGAGACATCGACCAATGAAATGACCAATGCAAGGAAAAATTGGGGTTTCTAGAGGTAATGTAAGGCAAGTTGGAAAGGGGGGCACCCAAAGGCAAGCCAAGTTGGCAAGAGGAGCGCCCAACCAACAAAACTTAAAGAGCCAGTGAAACAGGTGTGGTGGGAAAAAAAGCTTGGGGTTTCCAAGGGCAATGCAAGGTAAGTTTGCAAGAGAAACACCCAACCAACAAGGTTGAACATTCACATATAAGAATATCATTAACGACCAATACAAAAACAAAATCTAGTTCTCCTAATTTTCGTCCACTGGTGATGGAAGATGGTCTTCGGTGTTGAATTACACCAACAAAAGCACAAAAAATACATGAGTTGTTTAACTTATAGGTGATGTAACTTTCAACTACAAACTCAGAATGGGACGAGAGTATAGGTATTGGAAATCTATTTTACAGGAGAAAATAAAAATATTCATAATTGGGAAATGTATTTGTGTTTAGTAATCCTAAAACAATTATATAACAAAGCCTTCAATATTTATTTAACAAGGCAAATTGTTCATGTGGGTGAACCCTAAAGTATCTTAAACTTGCATTAATATGTCTATGATGAAGAAGGAGCATACTAGATGCAAAAATTATAAGGTGTGATTCCTTATCTTCCATGATGATGCTTTCATTATGATGTGGAGGCACAATTGGCTTGGTAAGAGCATGGTATTTTAGGGTTCTTATCAACTAGTAAGTTAAATGTTTGATTGAGGATGGCTAGGTATACTTGGCATATTTGAATTGATGGTAAATCATGACAAGGGAAAGGGACTGAGGTTGTTGGTTCCCTTAGTATAAAATGCATTCAATGCATTTTTCTCCGACTAATTCATAGGAGGAATATTTGCAATTTGGAATCTTTCTTCTTTAGCTAATTCATTGAACACCATCGAAGACTTCCTCAAATTAATATCCATACTTGTAAMTTTACAATAGATTCCCAAAATCTCCTTAATGCTTATAATTTCCCCTAAATATCCATGTCCGRAAGTCATTATGTCATATACAAAGAGTATATGTGAAATGACCAATGAATTATAATTTTTTATTCCCTTTACTAACCTTGTTCTCCTAKMATCTTTGATCACAATACTTAATCATTTGGCTACTAATAAAAAGAGAAAAGAAGATAAAGGGAATTTTTTTGATAGGCCTCAATATGAATTTAAAAAACTAGAGGGAGAGCCAGTTATAAGAACTATAAAAGAAGTTGATCAAAGACACCCCATAATCCATTCTATTGTATGTAGATTCATTCTAAGATGGAGAAATAACAATATAAGGCATAACTAGTTCACTTTGTCATATGTTTTTTCAAGGTCCAACTTCATGACAACAATAGGTGGTTTCAGGGTTTTATTTATGTGCAGTCCTTTCTGGGTTGGTCCCACAACATCATGGATTTGTCTATTGTATAAAAAACAAAAATGTTCTTCATACTAATTTAATACCAAAGCTCCTTTGAAGGAGTTTAATACCAAGGCTTTTGGCTCATTTGAAGGAGTTTAATACTAATTTTATTCCATCCTTTTCCACTTGTGCTTCTATACCTACCTTCATTTCCTCGTCAATAAGCCTCGCAAATAACCTAATGATTTCCATATTTCACCAATATTTCCATCTCTAAATATTTAAAAAAAAAATTGAAATGTTTCTTTCCCACCTCTACTATTTCCTTGAAAGATTTGATTCTGGAGCCATCTAGCTTACTAATCTCCCAAATAGTATTCACAATTCTCCCTTCACTCACATACTTATGAAAAACCTCAGTATTCATGTCACCTTCACAAAGCTAGATAGCTCTACTTTTTGAGCCTCCACTATGTCTTCTCCTTGTCACGTAAAGCCTTATTCTTTCCTTGAATATCTTTGAGAGAAATAAATTCTTCGTTAGAAAATACCCCATCCTCGTTATTATCAAAAAATCATTTGATTCCTTCTTCCACTTCTTTGATCTCTTTCTTATTTTCTTAATCATAAATTTGAGACCACTTAGCCACTAACCCTTTTACCCTTTTCAAGTTATTCGTTAATTGTTCTAAATCATCTTTGTGTTTGTCAAATTGATTCCATTCCCTAATGAATTGCCCTCTAAATTCCTCTTTAGCTAGCAATGAATTATCAAACTTAAAAGGGGAACTAGGTTTCCTACCTTCATATTCCAATTACTTTTCCCCATACTTTTATTTTATTTAGATTTAAGTTTAGATCCCCTCCAATTATAATGTTGTCCCCATTAAAAAACCCCAAATCCCTAAGCCCTTCCTAAAAAGGTTTTTTATCACTATAATA
>JZKD02S1591636.1:0-10209 GCA_000966675.3 Picea glauca | reverse complement strand
TATTATTATTATTATTATCATTAATAGTTTGATTTAAAGACTTCAAATCCCTTATTATTTGCATTTATTTTGTTATGGCTAAAATCCTTGTCACTGCAATTGTTGCAGAAATCGAGTTCTACAAAGGCACTTCCTTCAAACTATGTTTTTCATATGACCATATGTGCAGAACCACAGGCTTATTAATTTAAGCATTTCTTCTTTCACCCTTATTCCTCTATCACGAGATCAATGTTTCGTGCTTCATAATTCTTCCCGTTTTTCTTTTTAGACCCCATATGTCCAATGTTGGGACCATGTTCTCCGGGCTTCGGTGCTCCATAAATTTTCTTCTCTTCACAAAATTCTTGCTATCTCCGAAGTGATATCTTCCAGAGTGTTATATCTCGAGCAACTTCAATTCATGGTTTTAATCCTCATCGTTGATCACGATTTCATATCAATGGTCTGATCATTCTTTTAAAGGACTCATTTCTCACAATTTTGTTATCCTTATCCAATGGTTGGGATTCAATAGTGAGATGGATGGATGTTGTTTCCTTCGGTGCTTCGCAGCTTTGGTAGTTTGTTCTTTTTATAAACTTCCAATTCTCCTGTACTAAATTTCGTCGAAGTACATATTATCTATTTACTCGTAGATCAGATAGTTATGTCTTAATATGTGGTTGAGTGGAGGGTCTGTGCAACCTCAACAAGATGTTTTTTTAATGGCCTTCTCATTATGCGCTTTTTAGGATCTCAACCATGAATCTTCCTTCTCGACGGATAGTCAGATATTACTTCAGAGCTTCGGCTCTACAGGACTCCAGGTTACTAGAACTTCGAGGTAGTTCAATCCCTCCATAGTGTTTACCTACCAAATAAGTCATAAGTTTGTGGTGACTGCTTGTTTACAATTGTTTAGTACACCTTACACTATCCTTCCACTGTTCTTGATCTAACGACCGAGAATGCTTACAGAGTAGATCAACGGTTAGCATTACTTCATGATTTGTGCTTACTCTATATTTCCACTACACTTGATCTAATGGTCTTGATTCATCTTGAAGGATATTATATTTTGGACCAACATTAACTTCGGCCTTCGACGCTTCAAAGAAACTAGATATGCTTGAAGGACATGATCCTAGAGTGATGTTGTTGTTGATGTCATTTTTGACATGGCACTGGTTGAGTTTCTTCCATGTGTCACCTAGATTCATGACTTATGTATACCTAACACAACTGGACCTTGACACTTGTCACCATATGATTGTGCCACGTGTCCTTGTTATCATGGTCTTGATAACATGGATCTCATGATGTGTCACATGTCCTCCTCCTAGATCTAACAATTGTAGGTTCAATTGAAGTTTCTTATTGATTTAATGGTTGTCGGTTCTTCAGGAATATGACACTTTTAAGTCTTTAATCTCATCCTCCTAAATGGGTGAAGTGTCGAATAGATCTATCACCATAGATATTTCATGTATTGATCCTATGGCCTCTGTTTATTCACTCTGGTGTTCAGGAGTTCTTGGCTCATCTGAGTTGTTTATCATCGGAGTAGGTCAAGGCCATAGTTGACCACACTCTGACATTTGTTACTCCATATCAATGGTTGACTGGATTTCCTGATCCGACGGTTGACTAAATTTCATGACTTCAGGACTTTGAGGCTTCGGAGGTCCAGGTAATCTTGCTTGTTCTTGGCTTCTTTTCTTTGGAGTGGTCAGCGTCAGAGTTGACTGCTGCTACACAACCATGATCTTTCGGTTCCAGTATTGTCACTCCAGATCTATGATTCTTGTTAGTTCGTTTAATTTGAGACTTAGGATATTTTTGGCTTACATTGTCCTTCCACTAAACTCGATTGGATGGTCGAGATTTCATTCAAAGTCCCTCCTTGATCTTAACGATTGGGAAACCTCCCGAAGCTCCTGCTTCAAATCTGTCGGTTGAGATCTAATTCTTCCCAACCTATAAATTCCCCTCAATTTGGCGGTCCTGGACTATCCCAAAATGATAATGGATGGCTCATTCATGTCATCTCTTCTGAGCCTCTTGTGTGTCATATCTTTTGAGATTTTGGGTTTATAATTGGATTCCAACTGAACCAAGATCGTTGATATGTTGGGAATTCGATCCCTATCACATTTCTGCAATGCGCTTTCCCTTCTGAGCTTCGATTAATGTTTCTTGCTTCTTATATGTTTCATCATTATTTCTCTTGAGATTTTTAATAATTGTTTGTGCATTCATGTATGCACTGATCTTCAGTCACTAACCCTCCCAATCTCTTAATTCCTTGTACTCATTATTCCTTATGTACATGGATTCTTTGCATGCTACCTCTCCTGAAATTTAGAATTATAGGATCATTGTTGATCTTATCGTGATCAAAAGTGATCATGAATTGCTTCTACCACTAGGTGATCTTCCTTTTTTTGTGATTACTGTACATGTTTGACTCATGTTGCCATCAATGAAAACACACTACCAATACTGTCAACATCCACTTTGGAACATTATAGTGGTATCAAAGTGAATATTCCTCCCATCATGAGGGGTATTCAATAAGGAAAAAAACTTATGATTGCAGGATGAGCAAGTAGTACTTATTTTACAGTGGTCTAAGAGGATGGATATCCAAGAAAGTCTTCAGATAAAACTGGTGCAAGACATACACGGGTGGATGTCAGAACTACATAAGATTAGAGAATTATGTAAATAGTGGGAGGTGGATACATCCCCACACATTAGTGGATTGACAGGAGCACATATGGAGCCTACACCCATCCAAGATGAGGATGTATGTGTTAAGGATCACATATTGGCAGCATGGGACGCACCATCAATAGAGCTATTTTATGAGGTTAGCACACATGTGGGACAAGTTGTGGAGCTTGATACAGAGAGGAGAGTACCTTAGTTTGACCATCTGGTTGGGAATGATTTGATTCATATGTTGGATGACTTACCTTTAGGTGTTGACATGACTTCTAGGAAGTCATGCGTGGGGGATAATGAGCCTCGTATGGAGTTGAGCGTGATAATTCCTCACCTTCTCAATCACCTATGATAGATACAACACATGATGATATTAGTGGCATTTTGGATGTGGTAGAGGAGCCTTGTGTAGTGATTGAACACAAGGGACATGTGGATCTACAAGCCCAGGAGGAGAGACATGACTTGGAGATAGATTACTATGTACATACCTTTCAGTATGGGGAGAGTGAGTCACCTATTTTGGAAATTCCATTGATAGATCAGGTTGTGGAGACTGACATGTTGATGAGATACTTACTTTCGGGACTAGTCTACAGTGATGAGGATGCATTCCTTGTTTGTCGGAATGGCCATATCACATTTATGGATACATCCATATGGGATCCAGTTGCAAATGATATTAGTAGGGTGAGTGCATAGGAGGATACAATGGTACATACATGATACAAAGTGGTTCATATTGAGGCAACAATATATGATGATGTACATTGGCATATAGAGGAATTCATTAGCACAACGTATAGTGGGAAGTGTGGTGCCTTATCTCTTGAGGAGTGTCTTGATGAGGATTATGTTGATATTATGGTAGTTGCGGGAGGTATTAACCTCCATATGTAACCTTTGACTAGAAAAAAATATTTTGGAAGAAAGAGAAACCTTAAACAGATATGTGAAAACCCTAGAAGACATGTCGGCCCAACATAATATATAATATTAAGGTATTATCCTCCAGGAAGACAAGTCGACCTCACAGGAAAAAGATAAACATAAAATATAATTACCAGAAAGTCAAGTCAGTCCGACTAGAAAAGTCACTAAACCAATTAATATAAATAAAGGACGTCTTGGCTCATTTTTTCACTCACTCTCACTTAGGAAACCAAAAACAATGTGCAAGTTTGGAGGAGGAGAAACATGTGGAGTTGTACGATTTTCTCTAGTTTAGTATTTCTAGTACTTTCTCTTGTGCGCTACCCTTGGAGAAGGTGCGCTCTCTTGGTTATCTATTGGTTATGGTGTGGCTTCCTAGAATCATTCTTTCTATCAAAGGTTAAGGTGCTCGGGGGAGGATTTGTGCCTATGTTTGGGTGAAAATGGTGTAGCATTGTCTATGGTTAAAAGATCACATCAAAATTATTCTAACGGGTTATGGGCCCACACTACCTTCAGAACAGTCTAATCACTAGAAGGTAGATCGGGATTTCCTTTTCAAGCTCCTTGTAGCACCAGTTGCAGGTGCAACTAGGGTTTTTTATTTTACAGCTGCAGCAAAAACTAAACCTAAATTCTTGGGAACTTTCGGTGAAGCAATGGACCTAATTTTAGGTATTATAGTGCGCCCTAGCCTAGCACACCCTCTAGTGCCCTCAGCCAACAAAAATGTCAAGTTTGAGTGTAATATACCCAAGGATGAGCCCAGTTATATTATGTATTGTAAACATGTTTTGTAGGTTGGTGAGCCGAGTGTTGATAAGTTGGCGGGCTTATGTGTTTATTAGGATGGAGAGCCTAAGTGTTAAAGGCCAAAAGCCTAATTTTGTATATGTAATTATTCAGATCATTAATAAAATATAAACATCACTCCATGCAGACCGACCACGAAGAAAGAGTGATGGGGGACTAAGCTTCCACAAGTTGGGTAAGGGAAAGGGGGCTGAAAGGTTGGAAAGAGGGGCTAAGCTTAGGGGCTTAAGTCCTTGAGAATAATAATTTATTATTATTCCAAAGATGTGTGAAAGACATGTTTTTATCCTAAGTCTTGGGAGAGGCAACATGTGCAAAAGGGAATGAATGCAACTCCAGGAAGACAAGTGTCAACCTGGGCGCATGTAATTAAAAGTTGAAGCATTAGCTGTGTTGGGGGGTTCGCTCTTCCATTCTTTCATTCTTCGCCTGAGTTCACTAGGATTGAGGGCATCTGAACCATGTTGCCTCTGCGTCTGTGTCATCATACCCACGCATAGTGAAGGAAAACCTCACTGGAAGGTTGTTCGTTCTGCCAGTTCTTGATCCCCCGTCTAAAACCATGGGATCTCTGTGATCAACCTCTTCGTTTTTATTTCCCCGCACCATGAAACTAGTGGGAAAACCCGTGGACTGGTCCTCCATCTTAACCTTTTTGCCTATGCATGGAACCTCGGCACAACCATGCATCCTGAAACCTGAAGTTCGTGAGTTGTTATGTGTTTTTTGAGGAACTCGTCACCTAGGTAATAACCTTAGTCGTGTCGTGTTTTAGCGTGGGATGTTGTCGCCTGCAGTGCCATGCCCATTTGTTGTTGCTATTGTCATCCCTGTGTGAATGGGTGTTGAACCGTTGCTATTGTCCTCACCCGACTGGAGCTAAGTCGAGGAGTGTGCTGAAGAAGCGGGTTGTCAGGCCCATGGTAGAAGAGGCAGGTTGTCAGGCCTGTGAGAAACTCTCTCCATGTGAGAGAGTCTATTGGGAAGTGGTTTTCTCCAAGAGAGAGTCCAGCACCAGCTACGGAGCTCTGAGAATTCCTGATCTGGCATGTTGTTGAGACCCATAGATAGAGGTGAAGCAACTGATGGACTATGTTTGTGAAGGTGTATACTCCCGGGTGGAACAAACATGTGGGGAATGAGAGTCTATGAGTAGTGGGCGTAAGAAGGCTCCTGGAGAGAATCCTTCCGGTTGCATTGTGTAGTTTCCTATAAACTCAGCCTAGTCTAGGATTCCCTTTCCTTGAGTGGAGCTTAGTCCCATCTCAGGGGTGACCTACTGCTGAGAGTGATGAGCAGTGTGGTCTATGGATGGGAGGTTCGTGGAAGGTCTGCACGCAGTTGGTGGTGTTACTCCAGTTGAAAAGATAAGTATCAGTCTATGCTTAATTTATATGCTATGCATGTTTGTGCTATTGATGCTTGAACGTTATCATGTGTTGAATTTTATCATGTATTCCGTTGCAAGTATGAATTACGATTGTTTTCCATTAATTATGTATGTTAGTAGTAATTCTACGGTTACTTTGTATTGTTTGTTTAAATTTCATTAGATATGCATGTTATATATATATGTGTATGTATGTATGTGAATGTTATGCATAGTAGTGTTGCCCGACAGTGGGGCTGATGGCCAAGGATGTTACAAATTGGTATCAGAGCTAAGTAGTGGAATTTCCCGGCCTGATGGTGGCTGGGGATGTTAAAAATTGGTATCAGAGCCATGTATTTCAACACTGAGCCTGGATGGGCCATGTTAGTGGAAAGTGAAGAAAAAGTTTCAAAAGAATTGTTGTCGAAGTAGACAAAATTTGAGTTTAGAGCCAAGGTTTTAACGTTGAACCTGGATGGGCTAGATAAGTGGTCTTTGGCCCTAAAGTTTCAAGATGTTACCTTGGTCGTGTTAAGAAGATAAGGAGGAGTAGAGGTATCGTAAAACCACGACAGAAGTGGTCTTGGACCGCAAAGTAATGTGTGAACTGGTGAAGTATTGAATAAGTTTCAATTGTTTCTCTTCTTTGAGTTTTCGAGTGCAAGCAATGCACATTGTCCACAAGGAGTGCATTGACAAAGGTAAGTTAACCTCAGAGAAGCTCAAGAGAGATATCGTTGAACCTTCATCAGCAGAAGTGTAAGGAGTGCACAGGAAGAACTCTGTGTTGAGTTTAGAGAGAGTTAGTCACTAAGAACTCTGTAGGGATCTGTTGGGCGGGCATCGAGTGAGTGAAAGTGTGCACAAAGAGAACTCTTTGTCGAGTTCAGGGAGAAGAGTATCAGAGGAAGATACTCGCAGATTTGTTGAACACTCTGTAGAAAACACTCAGCAAGGTGTGCTTTGGGAAGAAGTTTGCCAGGATGGCACAAAGTTTTCCTTTGAAAGGAAATAGAAGGGTCGAGACCCTTAGGAGACTGAGTAAATCGAAAATATCAGAAGAGATAACATGAGGAGTGCATAGGAGTCAGACTTATTCCAAGTCCCAAAGCTCAGGAGGAAGAGCATTTGCAGAGATGCAACCGAGACCCAAGATAGTCGGGTTCGTAGGAGAAAGTTCAAAGGTTGAAACCTTTGAATATCCACAAACTATTCCAAGTCGAAAGGAGTCAAAATCTTAGGAGGAGGAGTGACATCAGACGTTATATCTGTTGTGGGGAGGAGCCTAAACCATTATATTCGTGTCTAGGAAAGCAAAGGAGAGCGCTGAGGAGGAACATATCCCATCCGTTGGATCTGAGCATGAAGGACCAACATGGATCCGAAGGTAAATACATGAGACTTAACCCTTGTGTGCATGGGAGAACTAATTCACCAAAGTCCCGAAGTAATTAGGTACCGTCCATCGTCAAGGATGACAGGTGGAGAAATATCCATAACTTCATAGCGAACCACTTCAGAAGTTTGTGGTTGGGGAAGATATGAAATCACCAAATACTCGAAGGCTGAAGAAAATCTAGGTTGTCGGTTGCCGAGAGATGCATGTCAGAAGATCTGAGACTTTGGAGAAAGTCACTTCAGGAATTGCAAGTGTGGAGCATGACAAATTCCTGAAGTCCTGAAGTCCCGAAGGCTGAATTAAATCACAATCGTCCATTGTGGAGGACACGTGAAGAGAGATTAGGAAGTTCAGGGGAAGAAACCTCCAAAAGGAAGTCGGCAGGAACAAAGAAGATCTGGACTGTTGGATCCAGAAGAACGCGTGGAAGAAGTCAGTGTATTTCATGTGAAGGCACTCTGGGAGAACGCGAAGGATGAAAGTTTGAAATCATCGAAGCTTGAATATCTGAAGCAGCTAGGAGCCATTGATCTAGGTTGGATAGGTGTCACCAGATCGCGAACTTCAAAGAATCGTACTCCAAGTTTTTTGTGAAGTTGTGTTTCTGGATGTCCTGAAGCGCCAAAGCCTGAAACGTCTAAGGGTCATTGATCTGAAGGAAGGAACGTGGATCATTGATCTATAAGGAGACACATGGAAGATGAAGACTCACTCCATTGGAAAATTGTTGATTTGAAAGTGGATGCATGGTGCTAGATTTGAAACTCCAGGTACGGAGCACTCCAGAGGAAAGCAGAGGGTGAAAGCGTCGAAGTCTCAAATGAGATCTTGATCGTTGATCAAGGAGGAGGTCAAAGGACCCTTGATCTGGTCTTGGTCAAAAAGACCCGAAGTCCCAAATTAATCGAGGACTATTGATCTCAAATCAACAAGGACCATTGATCTTTGTAGTAGTATCTCTCGAAATCCTGAAACTCTGAAGTCTCGGAACTCAGACGCCTGAGGTTCCATAGTGAGTGTCAGTCATTGGATGCTGGGTAGACGTGGACTGTTGATCCACTCTACTTCACGAGTTCGGTAATCCAGAACTCTGAGAAATTGTTGTGTTGTGTTTGAAAATTCCTGAAGTCGAAGGCTCGAGTAAGCACCTATTGATTTATCACTTGGTCATAGTTGTGGTCCCATGCGAATTAAGGGCCCAAGGAAAATGAGGGCTAGTGCCCGAAAACTATGTTAAAGAAGGAAAAAGGGGTTAGGAAGGAAGCCCATGGGTTTCATCTGGTTCGGACCTACATCAAGGAGGTACTGAAGACCTGGGAACCTTATGATAGGGTCCAACAAAGATCTAAGAGCCATTAGCTCAGAGAAAAGAGATCGTTGCACAAGAAGTGCATCATAGAAGAAGGACTGGGAAAATTATTTATTCTACATCTGAGATTTTTCAGAAGTCGTGGGATCAGATGTTGGGTTTGATAAGTAGCATGGAAACCCCAAATGGGATTCTTGTTTGGGGAAGACAGTCCAGGTGAAAATCCTTGCACATCAAATGTGAATGCTAGGTGGAGAAAGCTATCTGCAATACATGATAATGCATGAACCATAAGTTCATATGGAGATGCAAAGAATGGGAATAAGGAAGGTAGGTTTTAGGGAATTATAATTCGTTCATGGAGAAGCTGAATCAGAGGAATCCAAATAATAATGGAATGTTGAAAATTAATAATCAATATAATATGTGATGGAAAGTATGCAAAGTAGACAAGGAAAAACTCTTGGATGGAGTCAAGTCCATGAACATCCTAAGATAATGGAAGAAGAAATCATGAGATAGATGTCCATCTAGCAAAAGAGAAGAAGAGAGTACAAGAAAACCTCAAGTACTAAAGTATTCCATCAGGAAAGGGCTGAAGAATCTCAGTCCTGAAGAGTAACGGGATGTTGAAGAATCTAGAATCTATAAAATAGCTTGGTGTGGAATTTGATTCATCCAAGTACGAGATTGGGATAGTTGGACCCATGAAATTAACAAAAGATGAAAGTTAATACCAGCTTAGTTTGGGACTATAAATGCAAAGGCAACCAAGAGTGATTTGGCTAGAAAGTGCTCAAGACAAAAATAGTCGTGTACAATGACTACAATGAGAGCACAAGAAGATTCAGGAATTCGAGAAGAATTGAAGACTTCTAGGATCAGCAAGGAAAAGTTGCACATGGGAAATAAGTTGCTGCAATTTTTGTAGTAGCAAGTATGTTATGGCTTGATTGGGTCAGCCAGAGGAAAGAATGCATGTATGTTTTCAAGTGTTGTTGATGATGTTGCTACATAAGGAGAGAAGAAACAGATAGATGAAGTCTTGGTTATAGGTTTGATAAAAGAAGCATGAAATCTTCTACTGCCATCATAGATTTAGGTAGTATAAAATTTATTAATGGCAATCATGCAGGTATGAGTTTTATTACTCTTTTTTCATAATTGTTGAAAGGAAATTTAGGTAAGAATTTCCTCAGCCAGAGTTATTATATAAAATCACATGATTATATTATTGAGTGCATACCATTGGATGTGGTAAAGGCTAGAGGCATGTATTAATTCGAAGCCTTTTATCTTCTGAATGCACACACTAACATAGTAGAATGTCATGTTAATTTGGTTGTGGGGTAATAACCCAAAAATTAAAAGATAAGAACTTGTTATAGGAATGAATGCCAGTAAGCTAGTCATGTATGAGACCAGGACTTGGTTGGATATGGAAAGGTTATGAACCACACAAGTACTAAAATCTTCCTACCTTTAAATAAAACTTGGGTTGTAACCTTTTTGCTAACGCTAATGAACACCACAAAATTCTATTCTTGGTGTAGTGTTTAGTCAAAAAGGAAGGCATCCAATTAATTGGGAAGACAATAGGAAGTGTGTGGAGAATGTGTCAACACATTGGCCAGAATTCCAACTTATGGATGGTGAGATACATGACTGAGATAA
>JZKD02S1591635.1:0-10209 GCA_000966675.3 Picea glauca | reverse complement strand
TAACTGATCCCCTCCCTTAGACAAAAAGGGTAATTACAATAGGAATAAACACTTATCCCCTCAAGCCCCCTCTCTTGTGGAATCATAGCTCCCTATAACTCTAGTCCTTGTCCGTCTAGCATCCAACCATGTATTTATTATTAATAATGATAAAAAACATTACATGTCTTGGTCACACTGGCCTTTTAATAATTGTTTGGGCACTCTGGCCTTTCAACATTGTAACAATACATTATTTAAAATGGGGGTTCATAACCCAGGGTGTTACATCCCTCGTTCTTATAAAGATGAATATGTCATACAAATATACCACCACAAAGGAGTTGGTGAAGGGTCTCAATACATCATCCATCACCCTCATGAAAGTGGTTGGTGCATTTGTTAAGACAAAGGGCATGACTAGCCATTCGTAGAGCCCTTCTTTAGACTTGAAGGTTTTCTTCCATACATTAGTTGATTTGATGGGAACCTTGTGGTATATAGACTTTAGGTCAATCTTGCTGAAGAAATTTTCCCCCTTGAGTTGGTCAAGAAGGTCATCAATCCTAGGAATTGGGTAGTGGTTCCTGACTGTGATTTTGTCTAAGCCTCTGTAATCATTGCAGAGTTGCCAAGTCCCGTCCTTCTTATGCACCAGTACAATCGAGCTTTCACAAGGGGAGGATATGGGTCTGATGTGCCCATTTTGAAGAAGCTCTTGGATCTAACGCCCAATTTCTTCATTCTCCATCAATGAGAACCGATAGACTAGTCATTAGGTAGAGGCGCACCAAGGTTTAGATGAATTAGATGCTTGACTTGGCAGTGTTTTGGTACCCCTATAGGTGAGGAGACGATGTCTCTGTATTCTTCCACGATGCCATCCACATGCTTTTGCTACAAAGACAAGCACTGTGTAGAGGCCACAGATGTGGCGACGACCTTCTTCTTACTATGAGAATGGATCACAAAGAAGGAAAACTTCCTGGTCTATGAAATGAACTTAATGCATTGCTTAAAAGATATTAAAGAAACAGTAGTAGGAGACGCTACCTCTGGGATCCTCTGCAACTATCTACCCAAAGTAATAATAACACTACGGGGTCTAGAATCATACACAACATGACGCTTCCATAAATATGTTTGTCCTAAAAAAACATCACAAACTTCAAGGGGAGAAATATCACACAATACCTCATATTTGAAATTCTTGATGTCATAGGGTAGACGACACTGTTGGCTGACATAGAGATCTCTTCCTTGGCAAATCCAGCTGATGGTGTAGGGCTACAGGTGCGGTGTCATTGGCAGGTCCATCCATTTGATGACCTCTACTGAAATTAGGTTCTTTTGACTACCATTCTCGACAATGAAATGAATCAGAGCCCCCTTGACCCACATCTATGAGTGAAAGAGGCGTTCCCCTTCCTCTAGTTCTTCTGGTTCGCTTGGCCGGAATTTGGTGGTAGCAACAATGGCACTGGGTTCAAAATTGATAATCTGCTTCCCTCCTTCAGGATTTGACTTGGAATCAGAATCATCCTTTGAATTGGAAGCCTTCAACTCGACCAGGAGGGACTCCTTGGAATGACATTCTTCGGTGTTGTGCCAAGGAATTTTATGGTACTCACACCATTTTCCCATGTCCTTCTTTGTCTTCTCATTTCCCTTCTTGCATTGCAGATTGGAATGGTTTTCCCGAGGGAAACCATATCGACTTGGTCCCTTTTTGTGTGGGTTTGGGATGCCTTTTCCTTTCTTCGGCTATGAGGGGTTTTCATATCCAAACTCTCGTTGTTTCTGCTTAAATTTTCGCTCGATCTTAACAACGTATCTATAAGCCGTTCCCAAAGAGGTGATGTCTAGGAAATCCATTTCTGTTTGAATGTATCTATGCAAATAGCCATGTTATTTTAGCACCAAATGACACTTAGAGTCTTTGATGCTCAATTGGGTACATAGGGTAGGGAAAATATTGGTGAAATTTGGTACTGTCTAGTCCCTTTCTTGACATAGGTTGGTCCATCTGGTGTAATGGTCCTTGTAGCTTCCAACAGGGTAGTATTGTTCTTTAATGTTATCCCAGAAGGAATCCCATGTAGGTTCCACCACAAACATTGTATATTCCTCCATGACCCTTTTTTCAGAGTAAGTATCCCACCAGTCTTTAACATGGGGAATGACCTTGAGGAGTGCAAAAGTGATCTTTTCCCTATTGGAAAAATTATGGACCAAAAAATATCCTTCGAGTAGATTCAACCATTTATATACAAAATTTGCATCTATCAGCCCTTCAAATAATGGAATATCAAAATTTACCTATACCTTGAAGGGGGTTGCATGGCCGCTTGATGAAGATGATTCTCCTCTGGGCAGTTGTTGAAGGATCTACGCGAAGTTGTCCATCATTTTGTTTCTTTGTCACGTGAGGAATTCCTCGAGCAACATTTTAATAGGATCTCCTGCTCCATCATCTTTCTTTTTCATCCCCAATGGGTTTTTTTTAGGCTCGGTGTGACCGATATGGTAATGGATCGATTGGTTTGAGTCCCAACTTCTTGTACCCAGATCTTGTCGGGGACATGCATGAAGAAAAATAAATGAAGAGAAGACCTCTCTGATACCACTGATCCAGATTTAGGAGAAGAATGAACTGATTAAAAAAATGAATACAATAAACACAAAGATATGGAGAATAACACAAATATCTAGTGAACAATATCTTCTATTAAATAATGAAATAGGCTGAAACTGTAAAACTACAAAACTAAAAACTTGCTCGAATGGTGTTAGCTATCTCTGAGAAGAGATGTGGCTTATACACGCATTCATATGAGCATAATCCATTACAATGAGGCTCCATATGCCTTTTTGATATTACTCATGAATGAAAAAACCCTAGAAATCCAAAACCTAACCCTAGATGGTGAAACACCAAAAGTCATGTGGGCCCTATGGGTAAGTTGGTGTAAATTGGTACCTCAATTTCCTAGGGCCATAACTTTTGCATACAACCTCTGTTTTAGGTGCGTGATAACCTGTTGGAAAGGTATTTCAGAGAAATACACATTCCACCTTCAAACTCTAACTCTATCTAGAGTTTTATTATGGCAATCCAAAAAAACAATGTTTAGGGCCCAAAAACAACCCCAGAAGTACAACAAGATGTGCTGACATGAAAACATACAAAATAATCTAGTTGGACTAGGCGAGAGGCCACCTGTATCCAACTGGAGGATGTGTGGGGCTTTAGACAACACCAAAAGTGTAGAACCAACAATTACAACACAGTACAAAAGAACGTGCTAAAAAAAAATGGACACAAGGAACCAGTTGGAATAGGTGGGTGGCCACCAATAGCCACCTGGATCAACACCATGGTAGAGTGAGATAAACAAATACCAAAGTGATTTCGCATTTTTACTACCCACAATTTCTTCCAACACATTCAAGCACTAGTGCTCTTTATCCCAAGTTATGAGTTCCCCATTGTTCCATGTCTTCAAATTGCTTAATTTCACCAACAATCTTCATCCACCATGATTTCTATTTTGTTTCCGAATTCCCCCCCCCGCACCATACTTGCCCCCCAAAATAACAAAAAATGTTTTTTTTTTCTATGGCATCCATGCCTCCATGACAAATATGAGACCAAGCAATTTGTTTTCTACAACTTAATTCACATTTTCAAGGTTTTAGTTTTCCAATTTAGTTTGTAAATTTCACTTTTTCCATTTAAAAAAAAATGCCATCGATGCGGTCCTTTGTAGAATCACGTGTTGCATGATAATGTGTTTATAAGTCACATTATGTGGGGTGCTCTTTAACATTTTAAGAACACTGACGATTTCAAAATGGTTGGCACGTGCATTTCTTNTAACTGATCCCCTCCCTTAGACAAAAAGGGTAATTACAATAGGAATAAACACTTATCCCCTCAAGCCCCCTCTCTTGTGGAATCATAGCTCCCTATAACTCTAGTCCTTGTCCGTCTAGCATCCAACCATGTATTTATTATTAATAATGATAAAAAACATTACATGTCTTGGTCACACTGGCCTTTTAATAATTGTTTGGGCACTCTGGCCTTTCAACATTGTAACAATACATTATTTAAAATGGGGGTTCATAACCCAGGGTGTTACATCCCTCGTTCTTATAAAGATGAATATGTCATACAAATATACCACCACAAAGGAGTTGGTGAAGGGTCTCAATACATCATCCATCACCCTCATGAAAGTGGTTGGTGCATTTGTTAAGACAAAGGGCATGACTAGCCATTCGTAGAGCCCTTCTTTAGACTTGAAGGTTTTCTTCCATACATTAGTTGATTTGATGGGAACCTTGTGGTATATAGACTTTAGGTCAATCTTGCTGAAGAAATTTTCCCCCTTGAGTTGGTCAAGAAGGTCATCAATCCTAGGAATTGGGTAGTGGTTCCTGACTGTGATTTTGTCTAAGCCTCTGTAATCATTGCAGAGTTGCCAAGTCCCGTCCTTCTTATGCACCAGTACAATCGAGCTTTCACAAGGGGAGGATATGGGTCTGATGTGCCCATTTTGAAGAAGCTCTTGGATCTAACGCCCAATTTCTTCATTCTCCATCAATGAGAACCGATAGACTAGTCATTAGGTAGAGGCGCACCAAGGTTTAGATGAATTAGATGCTTGACTTGGCAGTGTTTTGGTACCCCTATAGGTGAGGAGACGATGTCTCTGTATTCTTCCACGATGCCATCCACATGCTTTTGCTACAAAGACAAGCACTGTGTAGAGGCCACAGATGTGGCGACGACCTTCTTCTTACTATGAGAATGGATCACAAAGAAGGAAAACTTCCTGGTCTATGAAATGAACTTAATGCATTGCTTAAAAGATATTAAAGAAACAGTAGTAGGAGACGCTACCTCTGGGATCCTCTGCAACTATCTACCCAAAGTAATAATAACACTACGGGGTCTAGAATCATACACAACATGACGCTTCCATAAATATGTTTGTCCTAAAAAAACATCACAAACTTCAAGGGGAGAAATATCACACAATACCTCATATTTGAAATTCTTGATGTCATAGGGTAGACGACACTGTTGGCTGACATAGAGATCTCTTCCTTGGCAAATCCAGCTGATGGTGTAGGGCTACAGGTGCGGTGTCATTGGCAGGTCCATCCATTTGATGACCTCTACTGAAATTAGGTTCTTTTGACTACCATTCTCGACAATGAAATGAATCAGAGCCCCCTTGACCCACATCTATGAGTGAAAGAGGCGTTCCCCTTCCTCTAGTTCTTCTGGTTCGCTTGGCCGGAATTTGGTGGTAGCAACAATGGCACTGGGTTCAAAATTGATAATCTGCTTCCCTCCTTCAGGATTTGACTTGGAATCAGAATCATCCTTTGAATTGGAAGCCTTCAACTCGACCAGGAGGGACTCCTTGGAATGACATTCTTCGGTGTTGTGCCAAGGAATTTTATGGTACTCACACCATTTTCCCATGTCCTTCTTTGTCTTCTCATTTCCCTTCTTGCATTGCAGATTGGAATGGTTTTCCCGAGGGAAACCATATCGACTTGGTCCCTTTTTGTGTGGGTTTGGGATGCCTTTTCCTTTCTTCGGCTATGAGGGGTTTTCATATCCAAACTCTCGTTGTTTCTGCTTAAATTTTCGCTCGATCTTAACAACGTATCTATAAGCCGTTCCCAAAGAGGTGATGTCTAGGAAATCCATTTCTGTTTGAATGTATCTATGCAAATAGCCATGTTATTTTAGCACCAAATGACACTTAGAGTCTTTGATGCTCAATTGGGTACATAGGGTAGGGAAAATATTGGTGAAATTTGGTACTGTCTAGTCCCTTTCTTGACATAGGTTGGTCCATCTGGTGTAATGGTCCTTGTAGCTTCCAACAGGGTAGTATTGTTCTTTAATGTTATCCCAGAAGGAATCCCATGTAGGTTCCACCACAAACATTGTATATTCCTCCATGACCCTTTTTTCAGAGTAAGTATCCCACCAGTCTTTAACATGGGGAATGACCTTGAGGAGTGCAAAAGTGATCTTTTCCCTATTGGAAAAATTATGGACCAAAAAATATCCTTCGAGTAGATTCAACCATTTATATACAAAATTTGCATCTATCAGCCCTTCAAATAATGGAATATCAAAATTTACCTATACCTTGAAGGGGGTTGCATGGCCGCTTGATGAAGATGATTCTCCTCTGGGCAGTTGTTGAAGGATCTACGCGAAGTTGTCCATCATTTTGTTTCTTTGTCACGTGAGGAATTCCTCGAGCAACATTTTAATAGGATCTCCTGCTCCATCATCTTTCTTTTTCATCCCCAATGGGTTTTTTTTAGGCTCGGTGTGACCGATATGGTAATGGATCGATTGGTTTGAGTCCCAACTTCTTGTACCCAGATCTTGTCGGGGACATGCATGAAGAAAAATAAATGAAGAGAAGACCTCTCTGATACCACTGATCCAGATTTAGGAGAAGAATGAACTGATTAAAAAAATGAATACAATAAACACAAAGATATGGAGAATAACACAAATATCTAGTGAACAATATCTTCTATTAAATAATGAAATAGGCTGAAACTGTAAAACTACAAAACTAAAAACTTGCTCGAATGGTGTTAGCTATCTCTGAGAAGAGATGTGGCTTCTACACGCATTCATCTGAGCATAATCCATTACAATGAGGCTCCATATGCGTTTTTGATATTACTCATGAATGAAAAAACCCTAGAAATCCAAAAACCTAACCCTAGATGGTGAAACGCCAAAAGTCATGTGGGCCCTATGGGTAAGTTGGTGTAAATTGGTACCTCAATTTCCTAGGGCCATAACTTTTGCATACAACCTCTATTTTAGGTGTGCGATAGCCTGTTGGAAAGGTATTTCAGAGAAATACACATTCCACCATCAAACTCTAAATCTATCTAGAGTTTTATTATGGCAAGCCAAAAAAACACGTTTAGGGCCCTAAAACAACCCCAGAAGTACAACAAGATGTGTTGACATGAAAACATACAAAATAATCTAGTTGGACTAGGTGAGAGGCCACCTGTATTCAATTGGAGGATGTGTGGGGCTTTAGACAACACCAAAAGTGTAGAACCAACAATTACAACACAGTACAAAAGAACGTGCTAAAAAAAACCGGACACAAGGAGCCAGTTGGAATAGGTGGGTGGCCACCAATAGCCACCTAGATCAACACCATGGTAGAGTTAGATAAACAAATACCAAAGTGATTTTGCATTTTTACTACCCACAATTTCTTCCAACACCTTCAAGCACTAGTGCTCTTTATCCCAAGTTATGAGTTCCCCATTGTTCCATGTCTTCAAATTGCTTAATTTCACCAACAATCTTCATCCACCATGATTTCTATTTTGTTTCTGAATTCCCCTCCCCGCCCCCCCGCACCATACTTGCCCCCCAAAATAACAAAAAATGTTTTTCTTTTCTATGGCAGCCATGCCTCCATGACAAATATGAGACCAAGCAATTTGTTTTCTACAACTTAATTCACATTTTCAAGGTTTTAGTTTTCCAATTTAGTTTGTAAATTTCACTTTTTCCATTTAAAAAAAAATTCCATCGATGTGGTCCTTTGTAGAATCATGTGTTGCATGATAATGTGTTTATAAGTCACATTATGTGGGGTTCTCTTTAACATTTTAAGAACACTAACGATTTCAAAATGGTTGGCACGTGCATTTCTTGTGTTATTTAGTGCTAAGGGGTGTTATGGAGTACTGTTATTAGGGAAAAATATTCATGCACAAACACACACACACCATGAAACATATGTAGGTGTTCCTTATGATGTTGGTGCATGGCTAGATGAATCAACACAATGTAAACAATTATACCCTCTTACATTGGTGCATCAAATTGACAAATTTGTATGTTTCTATGATATGCAGTTTACTAGCATGGAATAATGGCATTGTTGTTTGGTGTTAGGAATTATTTAATTCCCCCTGCTAAACATAAGATAGTTATAACTTGGGATGGTGGTGCATGTTTGGATGAAACAACACATCATTTAAGAGAAAACCCTTCCTAAATGCCACTTCTCAGGTGCCTTCCTAGTTGGATTACCTCGGCACAAGGAAGTCCCTTTACTACCTCTACAATCCCTTAGTTCCCTCACCTCTCAGTGGCATTTTCCTTTCTACAACAGAAATTGTTAATAACTGATTATGAGGGAGAGTGTCCTTCACATCCATCAACTTCCCTGAGAGGTCTAAGTTTCCTTGGCGGAATCATGGTCTATGTCATGTCCCCTTCCGAGTGATCATGGGACATGGACGAAGTAGAGTAAGTGATTCTCGTAGGATATAGTCATAAAAAATGGAATTAATTAATTATTTAATGTCATAAGGGGAAACATTCCTAACAAAAATGACATTAGATAATTAAATGGGGAAAAAGGGAAAAAATGCCAAAAGTGACTTAGGAGGAATATGAAAAGTCACTTAAATTTATAAAAAGGTAAAAAAGTCGCAAAAGAGTCAACGAATGAATAAAAATGGAAAATGAGGGTGCCCTCTCTCATTATACCATTGGCATTTTTCTAATTTCTCATTGAGAGAGCTCATTGTGGTTTTGGAACTCTCGGGATGGAAACCCTAAGAGGAATTTTTAGAGATTGGCTTCGGTGGTAAGACCATCCACCCTAGTTAGTCACCTTGGAGGAAGAGATCGTTTCAGATTTCTTCTAGGTGCTTCACTTGGTTAAGTTCCCATCAATTTTGATAGTTGATATTTTTGAGAAGATGTCGATTTATTGTTTGTGGATGATGAGTTTGTTTGGAGCATATCCTTTCCTTGGAAAATCAATTTTCTTGAATTGGGAGATAAACTTATGGTGTTGAGTGCATTATCTTTAGTGGAGAGGTTGTGTTGTTCATCCAAGGGTTGAATAGAATATTACTGGGTGATTCATCTCTGGGATAGAGGTAGTGTTGTTCATTTAAAGGCTGAATAGAACACTGATGGGTGTGTTATTACTATGTAAATTTTGTCCGGATGATAGACAAACGATATAGGTAACTGTTTCAACCTACTTTAGAGCTGGGCACAAGCCTGCTCAACTCAGAGAGGGCTCTCTTGTGTCACTTGATATATCTTTGGCAATCAATGGCTAGATTTGGTTTGTTTTAGTTTTTTTTTTATAAATTTGTTGGCTAGGAAAGAGAGGGACACTTAGGGCTATGGAGTGATAATTCCAAAATTAAATGAAAACAATGACTAACCAGTAGAACTCTCCAGAGGATAAAGGCTAAATGAGGCAATGAATCTGAGTTATTAATTGAGTTTAAGCAGGGTGTAAGAAGAAAGAGAAAACAAATAACTGTGTCAGAGAACTACTAAAATGAATTCTGAATTAGTTAAGAGGAAATTCACATAGTTTAAATTGCTTAAGCCAAGAGCATCACAAGATGAATTCTGAGATTTTAACTATCCAATTTAAATAGAAGACAGTGCAAATGGAAATAAAGAATCACATAAATACATATGATGAGAGAAGACAAAATTCATATCACCACCATTAGAATCTTTTCATAGAGACTTCAAAATCTTTTGCATGTATATTCAATTCAGCTCCAGAAAATTACAATAACTTTTAGAAGCAACAAGAAGGTGCCCTTGCACTTCTACAAATATTAATTCATTCAAAATTCCTAGTACTTATAAAATTCGATTACAATCGCTGAAACCAAAACATTTCAGCTTCTAAAACCGACTATAATAATTCCAACTGACAGTCTCGGCATATGAACTGATTTACAATGATTAAGAAAAAAATGTTTCATAGACTAGGGATGGATCTCTCTCATGACTACTCGGCTTCCTTAGCGCCATCTGTCTTGCTCAGATATCCTGTCAAGTTTGCCAATTTAGTGACACTTGGAAGTTACTTACTGGTTCCTGGAAAACTGCATTTCATCTTGCCTAACCATACGATCTCCTTCCACTATGAGTCAGAAGGAATCTCGTAATCCATCATCTACTTTATCAGAATCTATAGGTCAATGCAGGTACCATAAGACATAGTTGGAAACCCAATCTTCACTGTCTTGAACTGATTCAAAATCTCAAAGTCTGTAGCCAAATATTCCACCAAACTAGGCCCCTTTAGGTTCTCTTCCATGCCTTCAAATTTTGAATGATCCATTCTGCACTGAGTGAGGAGAGAACTGTAT
>JZKD02S1591634.1:0-10209 GCA_000966675.3 Picea glauca | reverse complement strand
CATTCTTATCCAACGACTGTGATCACTTCGCGAAATTGTATTTCGTGATTTCGGAGTTCTTGATGCATTATGTTCTTTGTATTATGAACTCCCAATCCTCGAATCTCCGATGCCACCTGTCCTCTGCGCTGTCATCACACATGATTCGACACGTATTAAACACTGCCATGTGTCACTCTGATTCATTACTTGTATGTGCCTAAAGATTTGAATCTGTCTGACACTTGTCACTACCTGGTTGTGCCACGTGTCACTTAGTTGACGTGGTATGTTGACGTGGGTCGAGTCGATGTTGATCTGACGGTTCAGATTCCGTCGGGATTTCGCATATCGCGAAATCGGGGATTTCGTTGTAGAGTGAACTTTGCATTATGAAATCCCGATCCCCGAATTGCCGATGAGGCCTCCTGGCTGCCACGTGTCCATACAAATGAACGGTCCAGATCCCTGCTTGATTAACGGTTGCAATCAAATCGCGAAATCGCATATCGCAATTTCAGGGTTTTCAACGTCAAGTGATTTTTGCGTTATGAAGTCCCGATCCCCGAACCTCCGATGGCTTATCTCCCTCGCAACTTCTGCAGATCTGATGGCTATTGTTCTTTCGGGAAATTTGAATAAGATCCTACGGTCACTGACTCTTCTCCTCCCGATAATTGTTGTGCTGCTATTCATTGCTATTGTCATCACTGCAACCACAACTATACTTGCCATCAATGACAAGTATACGCTAGTTTTCTTTCTGTTAACTAAAATTGCCAACATAATGTATTAGTACTAGGCCTGTGGTATAGAGAAATTGTCTGCATGTTGAACAATGGGTTATACCAAGCTTAACCTGTTCCCCAGTAGTTAAAAACTAATACTGTTAATTGTCAAGTTGGTTTATGCTAGCTTACATCTCTCATATAATTCCCACTCAAGAGAAAATACAGAATAAAATAGTCCTAACTGAAGGAAGAGCCTTCACAAAGAAACACAAATCCCATCAATGAATTGATCGGATCGAAATATCAGGAGAACCATTCCATTTTAAACACTGCAGAGTCTAATTGGGCCTCGGTGGCAGGTTTGGTTCCTACTATTGAGTCAAGGGATTTAGGTCCCATCAATAGAATACTATACATTGCAATTATCCACACCTAAAGAATTACCAACATGAAGTGCACAGACTAATAGAGCATTGTGAAGCTTTCAACATTACAACGATTCCCAAAGCAAAGAACATTCTTTTTGATTCTCTGGCCATCATTTCTTCATGAATATCACCTCTAGAAGATTATGTAGCCTCTGAGTTCACTGTAGAATTGCTTTACAAACCATTGGTGCCCAAAATGTTTTCTAATTGGACGGTATTTGAAGTATACAAACAGATTATAAACTTTCTGACCAATCAAGATAATTTTAAAGACTTGGCTATTGACGATGAAATATTCTAGGAATGATCAGCGAGAATCGATCCTCAAACAAATCAATCGGATGACAAACCAAAGTATCACATGATACCGAAGGGAATAACCAATTTAGAAAACCTTTTTGACCTAAGGGAAAGATTTAACAAGTCAAAAAATGTGAAAACCGGTAGTTCATGTCCCATGCATGAAACTATAAATATTGAAACCTCGGAAAACCCAAAAATCATAAACCTCGGCAAGAAAATATCTAAAGAGGAAAGGAAGGCCTACCTCAAACTTTTCAGACAATATCAAGATGTCTTTGCATGGTTCTACTAAGATATGAAAACTTATGATACCCATATCATTCAAAACACTATACCTTTAAAGCCTGAAGTAAAACCCTTCCAATAGAAGCTCCAAAAATACCACCCATCCCTGGAGCCCCTCATGTGTCAGGAGTTAAATAAATTTTTATATGCCAAAATTATATTCCAGGTTAGACACTCTGCCTGGGTATAAAACTTGGTTCTTGGAAGGAAAAATTCTGGGGAAATCTGCCTATGTGTAGATTTCAGAAATCTCAACAGAGCTTCAGAAAATGACAACTACATAGTCCCACCAATGGAGCATCTCCTGCAGACCATATATGGCTCTGAGATTTTCTCCTTACTGGACGGTTTCTCAGGTTACAACCAGGTTCTAGTTTCAAAAGAAGAACGCTTGAAGACTACCTTCCAAACCAAGTGGGAAACCTTCGCTTACAAACACATGCCCTTCGGGTTAATCAATGCAGGGGAAACCTTCTAGAGGGCCATGGATGTAGAATTTCGGGAACTAATCAACAAGTGTGTAGTAGTCTACTTGGAAGACGTGATTGTGTATTCAAAGAACATAGAAGATCACATCCAACATTTAACCCAAATTTTCGAAAGGTGTAGGAAATACGGTAGATCCTTAAACCCTAAGAAAACTATTTTCGGTGTAGAAGAAGGTAAGTTGTTAGGCAACATTATATCTCAAGCAGGCATTCACATAGATCTAGAAAGGATTAAGGCTATAGCTTTGCTTCCATTACCTCAAAACAAAAAGGCTATGCAATCGTTCTTCGAGAAAATCAACTTTGTGAAGAAATTCACTCCCGATTTCACAGAAACTATCAAACCCCTACAAAAAATGATTCATAAAGATGATCAGTTTAAGTGGGATGATGAACGAAAGAAGGCTTTCAAAAATATTAAGACTACAATATCTCAGGCCCTAGTGTTGCGAATCCTAGACTTCAACAAAGATTTCTTCGTCTATACTTTTGCCTCCGACCAATCGTTAGCCACAGTATTAACTTAGAAGGATGATGACAACAATGAGGCCCCGGTGTCATTCATGAGCACTAATCTCCAAGGTGCCGAACTAAATTATCCTTCTATAGACAATTAGGCTTACACGATATACAAGGCAGTAAAGCATTTCATATCTTACATCCTAAAAAACCATACCAAATTCATTGTTCCTCACCTAGTAGTTTGATCCCTATTTAATCAACAGGATATGGGGAAAGAATAGGAAACTGGATGGCAGTAGTCCAAGAATTTGATGTAGATATAAAACCCACTAAACTAGTTAGATGACAAGGGTTATGCAAATTGTAAGTTGAAGCTCAAGACCATGTAAATAATGACCCCGGATGGGAGAATGAATTGGCATTATGGTGTAGTGAAGCTTCATACGTCTCCCCAGGGAAAGATTCTTAGTACAAGAAACTGAATTATATCCTGCACCTTGGAACTTGCCCAAAAAACCTAAACCCAAGGGAAAGGAGAGCTCTTAGGTTAAAATCTGCGCAATATCGCCACATAAATTCGATACTCTTCCGGGTTAATTATGATGGGGTACTTATAAGGTGTATCGAACATGAATATGTAGACAAAGTTCTGAAAGAGATCCATGATGGTCCCACTGATGGAAATTTTGCAGGAAACACCACCGCTCATAAGATATTGAGAGTTGGCTATTATTGGCCTACTTTATTCAAAGTTGCTCACACGTATGCTAAAAACTATAAGACTTGTCAAATAAGTGATGGAAGGGAGAAGAGAGCAGTTGTCCCACTCCAACTGGTGGTCGATTCTAGGCATTTTGAGAAATAGGGGTTAGATATCATAGGAGAAATTACACCAAGTTCATCGAAACAACATAAATACATAGTCACTACCACCGATTATTTAATGAAATGGGCAGAGGCCATCCCTCTGACTCATGTAAATGAGAATTTGGTAATCCAATTCATAGAACAAAAACTCATCACAAGGTTCAGTGTCCCTTCTATCCTTGTTTTTGATAATGCATCTTATTTTTCTTCCACCTTATTAACAGAGTTTTCTCTGTACAAGGGAATCATAATTAGACACTCTGCAAATTATTATCCACAGGGAAACAAAGTGGCAGAATCAACTAATAAGAACCTAGTGAGGATATTGAAGAAAATGGTTGTAGACAACCAGATAAATTGGCATAATATACTCCATAACACTTTATGGGAAGATAGAGTTACACCCAAGAATGATATAGGGAATTCCCCATACTTTCTAGTATATGGACAGGAAGCCATTCTCCCGAACAGGCTATATCTTCCATCTCTTCAACTTTCTCAGGATTCCAGAGGGAAGCCCTCGTTATTCATACAAAAAAGAATTGACACCTTTCTCATGATAGAAGAATAAAGGGAGAAAGCTAAATCAAAGTTCATATCTCACTAGCAGATATTTAAAATATGGTTTGATAAGAATAAGGCTAAAAGGAAAAATTTTGAGGTAGGAAACTTAGTCCTGAAGTGGGACAGAGAAAATGAGCCTAAAGGAAAGCATTCTAAGTTTTAGAATCTATGGCTCGGACCTTTCCAGGTGGCTGAGAAGATTGGGTTATGAACGTACCAACTACAGAATCTGAGGGGGGAATTTGACGCCCTCCCAGTGAATGTCCAAGCCCTAAAACAATGTTTCCATTANGTTGGATGTAATCCAGAATTCTTAAAGTGCCTCTGATCGGAGTTGCAGAGAATGTGCAGTACAATCATTCCAATCTCTTTAAACTCCCCAGCTTCCATTATTGACGAATGATAGTTGACACACTTGGTAATACAGATTATGGAGGCATTTAACGACTTCCTTACTACGATATCCGACCTTTTGGGAGCATACACGCACACGCTCAACCCTGGCGTCTTTTCCCAGTCCCAAAGGTAGAGCAGCTACTATGATGGTTCCAACGCTCGTATCCACCGCACTCGATTTTCAACACTTTGGCATGACGACGTGACTCGTTTAAACTGAAGAGGAGTAGCAGTGTGGATAAAATACATCGCAAGTAATTCAAAGGAGAAACCGGGATCACGTAAGTATTAAATGGTCGAGAATAACGAGATTTATAGGTACGCACCGATCGATTATGTTTGTTGGTATCTTAGTTCATATTTTCTCAATCACTAAAGTATCTCAACCCCGCTTGCAGGAAGGATTCCCCAATCATCGAACAAAGCTTTCATTGCGATCTCACCGATGAACATGAAAGAAACACCAAAGAAAGATCGACAGAGCAATATAGGATGCCAAGTTCCCCGATTTCGGCACCCCTGATAATTTCATTGAACTGAGCAACGTGGTCAAGTGACATGCCAAACAAGATGCGCTATGGACCGAAGAGTTCGTAGAAATAACCGATGTGAAGCCAGGGCAAGTACAACAATTCGCAAAACATCCGATCAAAGCCCAAGCCATGCTACAGTAGATGAAATCCATATTAGTAAAGTACCAGGCACATGCAGTAGAAATCAAGGGAATATATGTGACCCCGATGGAACAACATAGATTCCCATGGACCCAAACTTGTAAAAAACTGTTTGTTAGCTGGACTGAATACGAGAGAAGACATCCTTTCCAAGAAGTATCTCAAGATGATTGTTAAAGAAGTTGTTAGAAGATAATGCCACGTGGCAATTTTTGTTTTGTTTAAACTGCAATTAGTCGTTAGTATCGGTTAAAACTTTATATTATAAATAAGGAAAACAACCAATTAGCAAAGGGTCGATGGTTGTTGTAAGAACTCTTTCTTTTTGGTTGTTAAGAATTATTTTGAGACTGCTACGAATTGAGAAGTCCTTCTGGAGCAAATACAAACTATTTTCATCAGACGCATGTGATTGGACTTGGAGAAGAACTACTTCCTATCATGTTTCATGAATGATGCAGTAATGAGTAAGAGATATTGATTTTGTTGTCAAGTTATTTGGTGCAATGTTTTGATGTTCTTTTCTTTAATGATGAAGACAAATTGTTGTGTTATTATGTAATGCATGGTTATGGAAGATGAATTATTTTTCTTGCCATTATCTTATTACATATGTTCTTTCTTTCTGATAGTTATTTTCTCAGACAATAATTGGATGCTCGCATGGTTAATGTATTAGTACTAGGCCTGTGGTATAGAGAAATTGTCTGCATGTTGAACAATGGGTTATACCAAGCTTAACCTGTTCCCCAGTAGTTAAAAACTAATACTATTAATTGTCAAGTTGGTTTATGCTAGCTTACATCTCTCATATAATTCCCACTCAAGAGAAAATACAGAATAAAATAGTCCTAACTGAAGGAAGAGACTTCACAAAGAAACACAAATCCCATCAATGAATTGACCGGATCGAAATATCGGGAGAACCATTCCATTTTAAACGCTGCAGAGTCTAATTGGGCCTCGGTGGCAGGTTTGGTTCCTACTATTGAGTCAAGGGATTTAGGTCCCATCAATAGAATACTATACATTGCAATTATCCACACCTAAAGAATTACCAACATGAAGTGCACAGACTAATAGAGCATTGTGAAGCTTTCAACATTACAACGATTCCCAAAGCAAAGAACATTCTTTTTGATTCTCTGGCCATCATTTCTTCATGAATATCACCTCTAGAAGATTATGTAGCCTCTGAGTTCACTGTAGAATTGCTTTACAAACCATTGGTGCCCAAAATGTTTTCTAATTGGACGGTATTTGAAGTATACAAACAGATTATAAACTTTCTGACCAATCAAGATAATTTTAAAGACTTGGCTATTGACGATGAAATATTCTAGGAATGATCAGCGAGAATCGATCCTCAAACAAATCAATCGGATGACAAACCAAAGTATCACATGATACCGAAGGGAATAACCAATTTAGAAAACCTTTTTGACCTAAGGGAAAGATTTAACAAGTCAAAAAATGTGAAAACCGGTAGTTCATGTCCCATGCATGAAACTATAAATATTGAAACCTCGGAAAACCCAAAAATCATAAACCTCGGCAAGAAAATATCTAAAGAGGAAAGGAAGGCCTACCTCAAACTTTTCAGACAATATCAAGATGTCTTTGCATGGTTCTACTAAGATATGAAAACTTATGATACCCATATCATTCAAAACACTATACCTTTAAAGCCTGAAGTAAAACCCTTCCAATAGAAGCTCCAAAAATACCACCCATCCCTGGAGCCCCTCATGTGTCAGGAGTTAAATAAATTTTTATATGCCAAAATTATATTCCAGGTTAGACACTCTGCCTGGGTATAAAACTTGGTTCTTGGAAGGAAAAATTCTGGGGAAATCTGCCTATGTGTAGATTTCAGAAATCTCAACAGAGCTTCAGAAAATGACAACTACATAGTCCCACCAATGGAGCATCTCCTGCAGACCATATATGGCTCTGAGATTTTCTCCTTACTGGACGGTTTCTCAGGTTACAACCAGGTTCTAGTTTCAAAAGAAGAACGCTTGAAGACTACCTTCCAAACCAAGTGGGAAACCTTCGCTTACAAACACATGCCCTTCGGGTTAATCAATGCAGGGGAAACCTTCTAGAGGGCCATGGATGTAGAATTTCGGGAACTAATCAACAAGTGTGTAGTAGTCTACTTGGAAGACGTGATTGTGTATTCAAAGAACATAGAAGATCACATCCAACATTTAACCCAAATTTTCGAAAGGTGTAGGAAATACGGTAGATCCTTAAACCCTAAGAAAACTATTTTCGGTGTAGAAGAAGGTAAGTTGTTAGGCAACATTATATCTCAAGCAGGCATTCACATAGATCTAGAAAGGATTAAGGCTATAGCTTTGCTTCCATTACCTCAAAACAAAAAGGCTATGCAATCGTTCTTCGAGAAAATCAACTTTGTGAAGAAATTCACTCCCGATTTCACAGAAACTATCAAACCCCTACAAAAAATGATTCATAAAGATGATCAGTTTAAGTGGGATGATGAACGAAAGAAGGCTTTCAAAAATATTAAGACTACAATATCTCAGGCCCTAGTGTTGCGAATCCTAGACTTCAACAAAGATTTCTTCGTCTATACTTTTGCCTCCGACCAATCGTTAGCCACAGTATTAACTTAGAAGGATGATGACAACAATGAGGCCCCGGTGTCATTCATGAGCACTAATCTCCAAGGTGCCGAACTAAATTATCCTTCTATAGACAATTAGGCTTACACGATATACAAGGCAGTAAAGCATTTCATATCTTACATCCTAAAAAACCATACCAAATTCATTGTTCCTCACCTAGTAGTTTGATCCCTATTTAATCAACAGGATATGGGGAAAGAATAGGAAACTGGATGGCAGTAGTCCAAGAATTTGATGTAGATATAAAACCCACTAAACTAGTTAGATGACAAGGGTTATGCAAATTGTAAGTTGAAGCTCAAGACCATGTAAATAATGACCCCGGATGGGAGAATGAATTGGCATTATGGTGTAGTGAAGCTTCATACGTCTCCCCAGGGAAAGATTCTTAGTACAAGAAACTGAATTATATCCTGCACCTTGGAACTTGCCCAAAAAACCTAAACCCAAGGGAAAGGAGAGCTCTTAGGTTAAAATCTGCGCAATATCGCCACATAAATTCGATACTCTTCCGGGTTAATTATGATGGGGTACTTATAAGGTGTATCGAACATGAATATGTAGACAAAGTTCTGAAAGAGATCCATGATGGTCCCACTGATGGAAATTTTGCAGGAAACACCACCGCTCATAAGATATTGAGAGTTGGCTATTATTGGCCTACTTTATTCAAAGTTGCTCACACGTATGCTAAAAACTATAAGACTTGTCAAATAAGTGATGGAAGGGAGAAGAGAGCAGTTGTCCCACTCCAACTGGTGGTCGATTCTAGGCATTTTGAGAAATAGGGGTTAGATATCATAGGAGAAATTACACCAAGTTCATCGAAACAACATAAATACATAGTCACTACCACCGATTATTTAATGAAATGGGCAGAGGCCATCCCTCTGACTCATGTAAATGAGAATTTGGTAATCCAATTCATAGAACAAAAACTCATCACAAGGTTCAGTGTCCCTTCTATCCTTGTTTTTGATAATGCATCTTATTTTTCTTCCACCTTATTAACAGAGTTTTCTCTGTACAAGGGAATCATAATTAGACACTCTGCAAATTATTATCCACAGGGAAACAAAGTGGCAGAATCAACTAATAAGAACCTAGTGAGGATATTGAAGAAAATGGTTGTAGACAGCCAGATAAATTGGCATAATATACTCCATAACACTTTATGGGAAGATAGAGTTACACCCAAGAATGATATAGGGAATTCCCCATACTTTCTAGTATATGGACAGGAATCCATTCTCCCGAACAGGCTATATCTTCCATCTCTTCAACTTTATCAAGATTCCAGAGGGAAGCCCTCGTTATTCATACAAAAAAGAATTGACACCTTTCTCATGATAGAAGAAGAAAGGGAGAAAGCTAAATCAAAGTTCATATCTCACTAGCAGATATTTAAAATATGGTTTGATAAGCATAAGGCTAAAAGGAAAAATTTTGAGGTAGGAAACTTAGTCCTGAAGTGGGACAGAGAAAATGAGCCTAAAGGAAAGCATTCTAAGTTTTAGAATCTATGGCTCAGACCTTTCCAGGTGGCTGAGAAGATTGGGTTATGAACGTACCAACTACAGAATCTGAGGGGGGAATTTGACGCCCTCCCAGTGAATGTCCAAGCCCTAAAACAATGTTTCCATTAAATATATATATATATATATATATATCATGCTTTTGAGATTTTGAATATTGTGTTTAGCAAGACAATGGCTGATCTCAAATCATGCGACAAGGAGAACTATATTCCTAACTCATTGCTCACATACAACACAAAAAAAGTTGGGGAACCTGCGGTTGTTGAAAAGGATCCTCTATCTAACTTGCACAGATGAACAACTTTGGAGAAATACACAAGTGTATGCCTGGTGTTTTGGTGAAAACATTAAGGTGAAGTTGGTAAGCTGGAAAGGACTACATGTACCTCAGAGACAGAGCTAGAAAAATTTCACCTTAACCATCTCATTCTTGCAAATAACAGATGTCCTCCTCTCCCACTCGCTCAGGGCATTTTGCTGAAAATAAAATCAACTATATCAAATGGGTGCACAGTAGGAGAGGATATGCAGATACCTTCGCTAGGGCTATGGATGTTTGCTGGCATTAGAGAAAGATTTGTGACATCGGGGTGACTTCGTCGGGGCTATGGATGCTCGCTGGTAGCAGAGAAACACCGTAACAAATTAATAAGGGTAAATAAAAGGCCTAGTGTTAGTGAACACTTTTCTAGACTCTTCTCAAAGGGGGCGTGAGTCAGGGTTACAAGAAATGAAGGTTGAATAAAGGTTGAAAACCCCATAGGTAGGCCCAGATGCATCAACCAGGGAATTTCAAATGCAAGGGTGAAAGGTGCTCTGATAAAAACTAGTTAAGTT
>JZKD02S1591633.1:158401-177687 GCA_000966675.3 Picea glauca | reverse complement strand
TGGGGGAAGGGTTTGGAATCTTCCTTGAAATTCCTCATAAGATCTAACCCCCCTAAATATTTCATCATACGGGGAGTTCTCGTGCATGTATTGCTTCATGTTGAACTGGGCTAGGTGGTTTTCCACTATCTTACGTGTATCGTGTCTCTTGAACTCAATGTCAACCAATTTGACATCCTCTAGGGCTGCAACCTCAACTTTGGAGTGACTGAAATCCAATAATGAAAATATGCCAACCTGAATAGGGAAAGTCAGCCAAACCTTTTTCTTTGTTGCCTTCAACTCCTTGTTGATGCCTCATGTCACTGTGTGGTATGCCACTTCTCTATGCACCATCCTGTCGGGTAAAAATCATGGGAGATCATGAAGAGGAACCAAACAACCGAAAAATCTGATGTAGCAAAAATTCTCCTCAATGAACCAATCTACTAGCTTACCCAGGTTTCCCATAATCTTGTCTAAAATCTGGGGAGGTGGGTGACCATACAGAGCTATATGAACATGTATTATGACATTGTGGTAGATTTCATAAAAGAAATCTTTAGCTTTCTCCTCCTACAACTTGGAGTGATAAAAATGAATGGGATCAACACTGACCAAGGTCTAACTCCAATTCATCAAGGGAAAAGGTGTCATGAAATAGATGGCGTCCATGATATATGCAGAAATGTAAAAAGGGGTGGGTTTCCCTTTTGATTTCATTGTTTTGTAATCAACAATTCCCTTGGCCAGGTTATCTGACAACATTTTGGCCCAATTGAAAGTGAAACCCTCAGCTACCTCATTCATGATGGATACCCACTCCACCAAGAAATGCGTATGAATATTCTTCTTGAAAAATAAACAGAGTGTCATGGTTACATATACCATATGAGCATCCAAAGACGTTATGGAATATATACCATGAGCGTCGGTTCTGAATTTCTCAGGGTGCCCCCACCAGGAACTGATTATATCATGACAATTCCTGAAGTATTGGACACATTCCTTGTGTTCGAAATATAGAATGAATGTGGCATTGTAAGTATATTTAGGATTAGGAGAGATTTTATACATTACTTGAAGATGTTTGGGTCAGAAAGAGCCAATGGAAACCTGTTGATGGTTGATGATGCTCTTGGTCTGGACGTCAACATGTTCTAAGGCCCATCTTATCAGGTCGTTATAAGTTATGAGTCTCAGTCGTGAAACTATCTTGTGAAACTACGACTATGCTATGTGTCTAAGCTTAGTTGTAAAAGAGTCATATTCTTCCTCATTGGAGTCCTCTGGACAGTTGATGATTTCACATTCCAGAATCTCGAAAACCTGTGTTCAAGTTTTAACAGTGTCTGTGGTTCGTGGAGTGGTGTTAGACAAAATGTCTGCATTTGGGTTTGAATCTTCTCCAGTCACATCATGATTTTTCATCATTTCTGTGGTGCCATAATATCTAAGGAAACAGATTGAGGTTACCTGTTGCAAATAAAATCCCTGATTTTTTCAAATAGATAAAACTTTCTAATTGCGGAAGGTGAAAATGAATTCAAAATTGAAGTGCTTTTATTCAAACAGATTTATTGATCTTCATATAACCTCACTGACGAATAATTTATTAATGTTAATGGAGATGTCTACCTGGCGATCCAAAATTCTTGTTTGAATAATTATCCTTAATTAGTCATAAATGTCATCAATATTTCGACAGTTAGTGTTTGAGAGTTTTAGATGTGAGAGAGTGGGAACCTCCCGAATTTGTGAAAGGTTAATCTCTGAATAATGACCTTTAAAAACTTAATTAATAATGTTTAAAATGGTGTGTTAACTTCAAGTGTTTCGGGAGTTCGAACTTCTGGGACTTTTAATGTATCTCGAGAGGAACTTCCCGAAACCCAAAACTGTGAAGCAATTAATTATCTAGCAATTGATTTGAAGTATTAATTAATTGCATTTAATTTTAAGTATTTCGGAAGTTCGGACTTCATAAATTTTAGAATACGATACAAAGGAAATGTCTGGAATCTAAACTGCAGAGTCATTAATTATCTCTTAGTCATGATTAACTTAATTATTTAACGTTCAATACTTTGTCATTTTGACATTCTGGTGATTCATGAATTCATTCTTTGTTAAACTCTCGAAGGATCATCTCCTGTAGTGACATGGTATAGATGACATCACTTTGGATGACGTGTCAAGAAAAGAGAGGTGCCACGTGTTACTCGAAATGGTGTGAATCCTCCAATGAAAATGTCAAAAACAGGTGCCATGTGTCAACTCAAGACAGACTCAAAAGGTACATGTGTCTTACGACTTGTGCCTTTATAAGGTTTAGGAAAAGTTGTGAGCAGATAACTTTGGGTTTTGGAGTTTCAGAGTTTTTATTGTTAAGATTTATTGAAACATCCGAAGCGCGAAGCTCCGAAGCGACTGTTAGAGATTTACCTCTTTAAAATGCAAGTGGATCCAGAACTCCGGAGGTTATTAGGATCATTCGATCAAAAGGGAAAAATCATCAATGGCAGATATCATGCCCGCCTTATTATTAACTAACCAACAATGAATTTGATTTAAAATTAAAATGTCATTTCACAAGTTTCTGCTTTCTTTGGGTAAAATTATATTTTCATGAGGTGAAAAGTTCATAATTGTATGTGTTCCAACATAGGCTCCATTTGGGGATCAAGTCTCCCCATGAGACGCGGAAGAACAGTAGACCGAGTGCCTTTATTGCGCAAATGGAGTCATTATTTCATTTCTAGAAAACACTTTTAGGATTTAATCATACAGAGAAAAAACAAACTTCAACCGATTCTCAGAAAAACTTCAAAACACACCTAATTATTGATCTCAAGTTAGGCTATTTAAAATTTCCCTTTCTTAAAACTGACTTTGGATCTGTTTCATATAATCAAAACAACTTTAACCAAAATATCATACTCGGACCGACTTCGTTCACATCAAGGCTAAGTAGATGTAATAATTTATTTAGGGAATCCCTCGTTGGTTCAGAATGTAAATATTACCTGAAAGAGAATTAGATGTCAAAGTATGTTTTGTAGATATGTATGAAAACCATACAGATATCATAGATATTGCTTCACTTCTAGCGAGCATGTTCAGTACCCTGGTGAAGTTATCTACTTCTCCCATTGAATTTCCTTTCACCACTTCAATTAACACTTTTGCATTTTGTTGAGATGAGGGCAATTATTACATGAATTTCCTTTCATCATCTCTTTGGACAAGATGGGGGCAATCAAATTATGAATTTCGTTTCACCATTTGTCTTATATTTTAATATTTTGAAGTGGGGGAAATCAATCTGTATGTATCATACAAGGGATGATATATGCTTAAAATTTTAAAAGGAAGGTTTGTCACAATTTTTTAAGTATACTCTGAAACTAATTTTCTCCTAATCTTCAATACACCTTCGCCTATAGGTAATATTTTATAGGGATTTTGATTTTCAGGGATTGACCTTGAGTGAATTAGTTAGTTTAAAATCCGATAGAAGAGCTAAAGTTATCATTATTAATCTAGACATACTTTCTTTCAGTTAAAATCAAAGGAACATAAAGATTGTTGCCTAATCTTGTTTTGAAGATATATTTTTGAGTTTTCAGAGTCAAGGTGAAATTATTTCTTTCTATGAAGACTAAGGAAAGGTAGAGAAAATCAGAAGTGAATAAAATCTCGGGGATAGGAAAAATAAAACAGAATGAGGACTCAAAGGGTTTGACGCAAAAGAATCCCACTCCCACACAAGTTTGTTTATTAATTCTCGAACTTCTTTTCAAGCCTTTTTTTATTCTTATTTTCTTTTTCTTTTTATTTTATTTCAGAGAAGGCTTCATAATTTATCAGTATGAAACTCGAAGCTGTAATTTTATACTTCTCTTATCCTTGATCAGGTGACAACATTATCATGAGTGAAACCCCTTTTACGTTCGAAAATATTTCCTTAAGATTTTAGTTTGAACTAACGGGGTAGGAGCTCATACCTCAGATTTCCTTTGTATTTTCATCATAACAGATTATTAATTTATCACATGTTTTGAGAGAAAGTGAATGTTTTGAAAAATGAGTGTCGGATTCTAACCCATCCTTATCTCTCATTTTAACAGTAAGTATTTTGCATGGGAAAGAAATGTGAAATGTTAGAAAATTCCGTAGAATAGAGATGGTATGTGATACAGATGCTTTCATATTATGCTTTGATGATGTCAAGTAAACATGGTTTATTTACAACAAATGATAAAATGACTTGGATAATTTACAAAAGAAAAGTAAAATTGCAAATTGAAACAAAAAACAAACGTCAATCCAAACCGATATCTACAATGGGAATCTGAAATATGACTACTGCATAAAATGTTTTAAGTAACACCCATTGATAGGAGTGTCAATAATTTATCCATCGAGGTTTTCTAGCGAGAAAGAATTTTTCCCCTTAGCAGTTGCAATTCTGAATGGTCTAAACTAGAGATGTTCGAACTTTCCATGTTTCCCTGCATCTTCTTTTCTAGCATCCCACTTTAAGACTAGATCACTAGGAAGAAACTCCACGTCTTTAGCATTTTTATCTAAAAGGGATTTCATATTATCCTGGTACTTTTGAAGTTTATCGTCTACTTCGGCCCTATTTTTCTCAACTTCGATGATTTGATTCATCCTTCTTGTAACATCGTTTGGCTCTTCATTTGCATCCTTCCATAGTTTCATCACAGGAAGAGCAAGATTGATAGGAAAGACAACGTTAGTACCATAAACCAATTGAAAAGGGGACATACCTATTGATTTCTTGGTGTCGATTCGGTTCTCCCATAGGGAATATTTCAGGTGGATGTGTCGAGCCTTTTTATTTTTTGTCAACACTTTTTTTATTATTGTCATCATGATTTTATTAGACAATTCGTCCAACCCATTTCCTTGAGGGAAATAGGTTGTAGAATGTCCTAACACAATATTGTACTTCTGGCATAAATTGATCATTGCCATAGACTTAAAATCTTGAGCATTGTCAGTGACTATTTTCTGAGGACAACCAAATCTCGATAGGATGTTTTCTTCCAAGAAGTTTATTACTACCGAATTCGTAGCATTCCAAGTTGGAATGAATTCTACCCATTTTGTGAAGTAATCTGTGGCGGTTAGAATCCATCTATGTTGAGAGCTTGATTGCAGATGGATTTCTCTGATGAAGTTTGGGCCCCATTGTTGAAAAGGGGCTTCATCTTTTACTGGGATTAAAGGTAGGGTAGGGAGCTTCTGCTTGCCAATGAACAATTGGCACAAATTACAGGCTCTGACCCTTGCATTCACATCAATGAATAACTTTGGCCAGTAATATCCAGCCCTTAAAATCTTGTAGGCGATTTCTCTCCAGGCATGGTGTCCTCTGCACACTCCTTCATGGAATTGTTTGATGATGCATTTTGTTTCAGATTATGTTAGGAAACATAACAAGAAACCTAGAGGGTCTTTCTAGTGCAACTGGCCATCAATAATACAATATTTAATTGTGTGCAGCTTCAAAGTCCTTTCTTTAGACAGAGTCATGTCATTCGGGTATTGAAGAGTAAGGAGGTATGCAACAATATCGTGATACTAGGTAGAGGTGGAAAACTTATCTTCAATTCGAACAGTAGGCACCTAATCATCAATTTTCTCTATATTCAGGAGGGATTCATGTGATTCGAGGTTATTTATCCTGAGCGCCCTTAAATTCAATTCAGCTAATAGCTTCGCCAGGCCTTGACCTTTGACTAGCTTGGTCGGTTTCACTTCTATATCAAACTCTTGAATTTTATCCAACCATCGACCTCGTCTACCATCACTATTCAATTGAACCAATATGTCTTTGATAGCATTTGTTGGAATGTAAGCGATTATTTTGGAATGCAGTACATATGTTTTGAAGGCTTTGAGATCCTTTACCATTGCGTATGCTTGCTTCTCAAGTATATTGTATCTTAATTCTGCATCCTTGAGGATTTTTCATAAGAAGGCTATTGGTTGCTCGAATCCTTCCTCGTTCTTTTGCAGGAGTATTGCTGCAACAATATGTTCAAAAGCGAATGATAAGATCAGGAATTTCTTTGTATAGTCCGGACTTGCTAGCACAGATGCTTCCCCTATAGATTTCTTGACACGCTCGAAATATATTTTAGCTTCAACAATCCATTTCACTTCGTTGTATTTCTTCAACATATCTTTAATCATTTTAATTATTTCAGCAAAGTTGGGAATAAATCTTCTCAAAAAGTTGATATTTCCTGAAAAAGGCTGAATTTATTTTTTGTTCCTAGGGATATTAATCATTTCTAAAGACTCAAATCACTTAGGGTCAACCTTGATTCCTTCTTTTGACACTATATGACCCAAGAGCTTACCTTCTTGCATAGCAAAATGTGATTTCTTGGGATTAAGAGACAAACCAAACTTTTTACTTTTTTCGAAGGTCTTCTTGAGGTGTAGCTGATGTTCTGCATCATAGTTAGAAAAAAACCGTCAAATCATCAAGATAAATAACAACAAATTTGTCTCTCTCACCGATGAACGCAGTGTCCATCGCTCTATTTAAAGTAGCACGTGCATTCATCAAACCAAATGACATTTTATCGTACATAAAGGTTCCCCATGAAGTGGTAAACACGGTCTTTTTTTCTATCGTCTTCATGGACAGTGATTTGATTGTATACAGAAAAACCATCAATCATGGAAATATTGTTATCTCCAACTACCTTTTCTAGAACATGATCCATTTTTGGGAGAGGGTAGTTGTCTTTGAGGGATGATCAATTTAAGTTTATGAAATCTGCACAGAGCCTTATTTCACCATTTTGCTTTCTGACGGGGACTAAATTCGCTACCCATTCAAAATACCTAAGTGAAACGATAATTTTTGCATCGAGAAGTTTCTTGACTTCCTTTTCTATCACTGGCAGGAGAATAGGGTTTATTTGTCTGAGTTTCTATCTGAAAGGTTTAATACCATGTTTTAAAGGAATCTTATGTTCAATAACAGAGGTATCGTAAGTTTTTAGATCATCATAAGACCAGGAAAAAACATCTTTGTACTTCCTAAGCAACTCAGCGTACTTACTCTTCATTTGGGTTTGAAGGTATTTTGATATCTTGACCATTTTGGGATCTTTGTTAGTTACTACATTATAGTCTTCAACTTCTTCGGGTTGGGGATGTAAGGTAGACTTTAAAGGTATGTCATCCTCGTCAAACAACCTTTCTAAGGGGATCAAGCCTCTGGGAATCCGATTGTTCTTAAGCAAGAGCATGTGATGGTTTGCAATATTGTCTTGGAAATTTTTAGGGTTTTCTCCTTCTTGCATAACCCAAGCATGATCATTTTGGTTTTCCTTATCTATGTGAGTTTCAGAAAACTCATCAACCATCTCCATAAATTGTTTGATTTGTTCGTCGTCTTCGAACACTTTCCAGTGTTGAACATTGTTTGGGATCAAAGGTATATGCCTCATCTCTATGTGATACTTTAGTTTCAAGACAGTAGTGGGTATGAAGGTCGTAGCAGCCTTGGCCAAGGAGTTAGCTTGTTGGTTCTCCATCCTGGGAATAGAGTGAATATTAAAAGACGAGAAGAAGTTCTCTATAAGATCCTAGGCGCAATTCTTGTATGATCTCAACCTTAGATTCTTAGCTTGATACTATTGTTTCACTTGTTTTACAATAAGCTCTGCATCACCATAAACTATCAAATGTTCGATTTTTAACTTCCTTGCAGCTTCTAATCCTAAAACTAGAGCTTCATATTCGCAGAAAATATTCGTATAATCGATATCCCATTGTAATCTATAAGAGAAGGGAATAACATACTCATCACCTGGTGCCATGAATAAAACTCCATCTCCTGCCCCTTCGCAGGATGAAGCACCATCGAAGAACATTTTCCACATTCCTTCTCTAACATTTAGATTTTTCTTTGTTATTTCTATTTTTTTATTTTCTTCTTCTGTACATTCTTCAAAATCATCATCTATAAATAATATACAATTTCCTAAGTCTTGATTAGTAACATAGACTGGGTAATTATTGGGATTTTGAGGGTCACTTACAGTATATGCCAGTCTAGTTTCTTTGTACAATCGCATGAATTTCCCACAAAAAATTGGGATCATAGCGTAAGTCATGTCTAGCTGAACTGATCCTCCTAATTTGGCTCCCCAAGACCTGGATAGAAGCATGTCGTACTTGTCAGGGACATCAGCAACAACCACATCCATAAGGATACTTTTCACAGGGATTTGAGCAAGATTTACTACCAAATATTTAATCATGCCTAGACACTTAACCTTTTTAGAATAAAACGAGTACAAGTCTTGATAAGGTCTAGTAATTTCGAGGCCCAAATTTTCAATGATAATTTTAGGCATTAAATTAAGAGAGGCCCTAGAATATAATATACAATTGTGGAGTAAATGGTCGTGCACAATTAGTGTAATATAGAATGGAGCAACATAATCCTTAATGTTTTCGATGTGTGGACCAAACATGATCRTAGGTCTTTCGTCCTRCAGATTAATAATGTYTGCTTGACATTCAACATCAATTTTTTTWATATMTTTAGAGATTTTCTTTTTATAAATCGGGTTTTTTGCAAGTTCAACCAAAGGCATTGGAATTTTAATTTTATTAAGTTAATTTTCCAAACTAAAACCTCCAATTTTKTTTTCAATTTCTCTGGTTGGAAATTTTGTTGTTGTGTTTTTCGGCTTCTTAGTTTGCATTTTTATTGTTTCAAYTGGCTTTGTTCRGGCAGCTTGTGTCTYAGTTGGTGGTTTAATAACTGYTGCCTCATTYGTTTTACTTCGTGATAAAATATTTTTTGGTGGAACGTTTGTAGACTTTTTSTCTYTGGGCCTTAAATCATACTTTTRTTGGAGTTCGGTCATTATTGATTTGGYGAGACCTTGACACGTAGAATMTCCYAGATTATTGATGTTTTCCTCATTCTTAAATAGGGATTCCATATCTAAATATTTCTCATAATCCTGCCTAGTTAAATGTGGCTCAARATCGTCATCGCTAAGGTTSTTCAAATCTTCTTCTAACTCCTCATAATCTTGCATTTCATCCCTCTGCATAAAATTTTCAATTTTAAATGGGGCTTGGATATTTTGATATTCATTTTTTACTTGCCTTTGTTGTATCTGGGGATTAGGGTTTCTCTTGAAATGATTCCTAACGTATGGATTAGGTTTGGCATGATCTAATTCCATTCTGGATATTTTGTTTGATAAATCTTTAATTATCTTGACCATCTCATCCATTTTTTCTTCTGCGGACTTCTCAGATCCAGAGGGTCCTGCATGTTCTTTGAAATGCATAGGTTCTCTCGTTCCCATCTCAAGATTAGTTTTTAATTTTCTGGATTCCATCATATGGGATTCAATTTCTATGGCAGCGTATTGCATTCCTGATAAAGTGGTAGATCTCCTTTCTCTTAGAAGTATAGCGAAGTCAGAATCAAAAGCCCCTGCAAAAGTTACTTTTGCAACAGGTTGAGAAGGTTTGAATTCGGCTGGTATTTTTTTATATAGTTTATTGAACCTTTGGATAAATTCAAGGATTGATTCATAAGTCTTCTTTCTTAAAGCCCTGAACTCAGTTAAATAATAAAGATGGTCCTTTTTCTCACCCCACTATCTTAGGAAGGCATTTTCTAGTTCATCATATGATCGTATGGAACCTACAGGGATTCCTCTGAACCAGGTTCTCACTTGTCCTTCAAAGGTTTGTACTAACATCCTTGAGTAAAATTCCTCGTGTTCGATGGAAAGGATATCAACAAACTGATTAAAAAAGGCTATGTGTTCAGTTGCAGTTAGATCTCCTTCTCCCAAGAGTTTGGGGAGGTTCTTCATGTAATTTTTTAGCAAATCATGAAGGACAACAGGGAGGACTAAGGGAGCGTATCTAGAAGCTACCTTGGAAAATATTCTATGGGTTTGATCTCCGACACCACCAGCTCTTGCACCTCTAGCGCCACCAACACCAACACCTCCAGCACCAGCCATTGGAAATCTAGGAGACAGACTTCAGGGGATAAAAAGGGGATTTTCAAAATATTTGAGGGACTGAAGTGGTGACCTTTCGACTACTTCGGGGTGTGGTGAATGAAGTTCGAGAGTGAATTCGTGAGGAGACAAAAGATCTATATGAGGAGGAAAAGGGAAAATTGGGTTGGTTTCCTCGGATTTACAAGATGTATATATAGGAGAGACGATAGGGGATATGGTAGGGTATAAAAAGTACTCTTCAGAGTTTCAGGAAATTGAAACCTTCACTTCAGGAAAATAGAGAACCGACAGGGTGTCAATGACAGTGGGTATCAAAAGGGATATTTTTTTCTCACTAGTAAAAGTATCTGTCAAGTCAATCTCAACTTTTATCTCGGGAACACTTACCTCTGGAGTTTCGATTTTAGCCTCGGGTTTACTAGTTGATGTCTCTGCATAATGAATTTGTTTAAAAAATTCTTTAGGGGTTAGTTATTCAGTCTGAACCTTAGCATTAACTTGTGTAACTTTGGGTTGATATACTTTACCTACTGATGCAACAGTCGATTTGAGGTATCTCTTTGGTTTCAACAAATTTTTGGGATCTGACACTGGTGTGGTCTGCTTATCGTCTGGATTTTTCCTGGTATTCTTTCGACCGAATGCCAGTTTTGTCTACGGTGGAGTCTCCAAGTGAAAAATAAAAATAATCCTTACTTATGTATTCAATCTTTGTTCACCATCAAAGATCAAAATTTACCTTGTCGTTTTCCCATGGAAAATGCTTTCGTTTCTTCATCCCTGACAATGACACCAAAAAAGATTAATCCTAAGGCTCAAAGAGTAATGTCAGACATCAGGAGTGTTTAAAGAAAATGTTTTATATGAGTGCTTTTCCTACCTTTAGTAATATAAGAAATGATCCTTAAATGAAATTAATAATAGGACAGTACAAAGGTTGTATTTCGTTGTCTGAGTCACAATTATAATATCAAATGGTATGAAGGAAAGTTACAAAAAATTGTCAAACAAAGCTAGGCATCAATTACAGATGAGTCTCACCTTGTTAGCATCAGAAGAAAATTAGAGAGAACACCCTTGAACAAGATATAAAATGCAGTAATTCACAAAGCTTGCAGGTCTTGTTTTACTAACAGTAAATACTGAGGAAAAACTACTTACCTAATGAATTGTTGATATAATATGATCATGGTAGTTGTAATACTAAATTGCAATCAATCTATTTTCAAGTAATTACATAAAGAAATTCAAAGAAATGAAAATACAGAGGAAACACATAACTCTAACTGAACAAAAATTAGAAATTTTTTCTACACTTGTATTAATACTAAAAAAAGAGAGTTTCTCTATTACATCTGACAAGAAGCAGCCTTGAATAGATCTTGAATCTATGTACTTATAAAAAATCCTCCACAACTCAAAACGGTTGGACTTCTTACAATATTTAATTAAAATAACATTTATCTGAATAAAACAATAGTGTGTAAAATTTGATGAGCTTCGTTGGTGTTCTCCTCTGTCTCTTCATCTCCTGGAAGAAACGCCTCTTTTCCTTAGTCCTTTAGTGATTCGGATTTATGCAGGAACACAATGAAATACATAAATACACATAAATGCAAAGATGCAGTGGAAGTAAAACTTCATTTCATTAACAATAAATGACTGAAATATGCTTACAGACAGAATGGAAATAAAATAGCTCAGGCGCTGGTAGCTTATCTCTGAGAACAGATGTGGCGGCTACTAGCCTCTGAACTCTGTGTTACAATGAGGCTTGAAGGCCTATATATTATTTAGAAACAATGGAAAACCCTAAACATCCAAAAACCTAACCCTAGGAGATGAAACGCCAGAATATGGGCCCCGTTGGGGTAAATTGGTACATCAATTTCTCGGGGTCGTAACCTTGGCATACTATCTTTGTTTGATGCACATGATACATTGTTAGAAATATCTATCTGAGGAATACACAGTTGGCAGTGAATATCGAGTCTAGAACAGACTCTTATTCACCAGAGCATTCATGCCCAAAAAACATTGTTTAGGGCCTCAAAATGGCTCCGGAAGTTTAGGACCCAAAAAACTGCTAAAAATAGTAAATTGTGCTACAATTAAGGAAACTGAAAAAATGAAAGAAACAATGGTGTGGGTCCAAGTGGAATAGGCAGGTGGCCACCAATATCCACCTGGATCATTTAGTCTGAATACAAATGTCATATAGGCCACCTTAATAATTCAACATATTGTCTTGGTCGTTTTAGTTTTGTTGCCATTTGTCCCTCCATATATGTTCAAAAATTCAATGAATCACAGTTGATATCAAGGGGGGAAGGATAATCAGATGAATAAAATTGCATGGCTCGTCAAGGAATGAATAAAGGACACAGGAAAAAGTAATCGTCTGTGGAAATAATGATAATGGAACAAGTGTATGATGATGAAGTGAGGATAAGTGGAGATTAGAATGTGGGTGAAAGAGATAAGTGGTTGTTGGAAGGTGAAAGTTAGAGAGGGAAAAAGGAAAGGGTAATGTGCACGTTTTCTTACTTTCTCCCAATTGTGATTGCTTTTCCATGTTCAATACATTGGTTGCATATATCCAACAATTCCATCATGAACCTTGAGGGCTCAATTTTTTTCATTTACCTCGAAAGTGAATATATTCCTTTCTATCTGAGGCAACTTTTCTTGGATCATTTTCACTTCTTGAGTTGTGTCTTGGAACTGTAAGCTTGGATTCATTAGCCATTTATTGATTTTAAAAAGATCAATCTGGCTCATTTTCTGAATGGCTTCTAGAGTTTCTTCTTTGCTCTTTCTGGAATTTTGCTGGTTCATTTCTATATCAATTTGCCCCAGGGATTTTGAGATATTACTCCCCTCGAGATCAATCATCCCTTTGTTTAATGATGAACACTCTTGTGGACAAGATTCTTTTACCACTATGAGAAATATTTTTCTCTCTTCCAAATTTGCATCCCAGACCTTTAGAGCCATCTCACCTTTTAATTATTCGGAATGAGAAAGAAAAGGGAACTTAGGGACATTATCTTTTTGCATCAATATGAGGACTTCCTGAAACTTAGAACGGGCCAAGAGGGCCTCTTTTTCCTTGACATAAATTTCCTTTAGAGAGAGGTCTACTGCCAGATAGCACTTTTGGATGGCATCTACCTTCAGATAATGGTCTTGTTGGGAAGATTCTAGCTTCTCATTTATTTCCAATTCTTGAGTTTGGAAGGATGAGATATCTATCGCGGTACCTTCGGTCAAGTCCAATCTAGCTTGCAATTGTTTTATCAATTCATCACGTTGAGTGACCAAACATTGGTGTGTTTGTGAACTTCAATGGAGCTCCTCAAGGTTGGCTTGAAGTTGGTGAATTTGTTGTCGATCATGAACTCTGATTTGCTTGAATTCTTGACTCATTTTGTTCCTCATAATCTTCTTAGTGGTATATATGATATTCTGCAAATGCTTACCAATAGACACTTATGTCGCATTTTTTTGGTCAAATTGTCCATAGACCATTGATTGGCAATGGAAAAAGCACCTAATGAACCTGCAACTTCCTTTGCAAATTCTGGATCATCTCGGTCATTCCCGTCATAGATCGTTCTCTGCCTTTTAATTATCACTCCATATTTATGGTGTGATTCCCTTTTCACGATGGCTTTCCATTTCTTACGAAAAAATAAATCCAAAGGAGGCATCTCTTCGGGTGAGATGGGGGTAAGATCACCTACAAAAACAATTTCAGAATTAGGATTTCCGAAGATGGATTGCAAAGGGGTTAGCGATGTAATGGGAGTAGAAATCTCTGTGGAATGTTTTTTCTATTTTGTATTTGAGGTGACAATAGGAGTGGTTGGTGTCGAAGGAGGCACATATTTTCCCTTCTTTAGGAAAGCTTTGATTTGAGCTAGTGCCTGGGGGCTTAGCTGGCCTAACAATGATGCTTCTAATTCTTGTGTTAACACCTTCGAGCTCTTCGAGGTTCCCTCGACTTTGTGCTTACTAGAATGACTTGATTCAAAACTTGTAAGAAAGGCTTCCTGTGAAGGGGAAGTGGGTATTGATTCTCCTTGTAGTACCTTTGGCAGATTGTTTCGCTTGTGTTTTTGAAAATCGAGAAAGCTAGATTGTTGATCTGGGGGCAGGGTTTGGAATATGCCTTGAACTTCCTCATAATATCTAACCCCCCTGAATATTTCTTCATACAAGGAGTTCTCATGCATATACTGCTTCATGTTGAACCGGGCTAGGTGGTTTTCCACTATCCTATGTGGATCATGTCTCTTGAACTTGATGCCAACCAATTTGACATCCTCCAAGGCTGCAGCCTCAACTTTGGAGTGACCAAAATCAAATAATGAAAACATGCCAACCTGAATAGGGAAAGTCGGCCAAACCTTTTTCTGTGTTGCCTTCAGCTCCTTGTTGATGCCTCCTGTCACTATCTGATACACCACTTCTCTGCACACCGGCGTGTTAGGTAAAAATCGTGGGAGAGCATGAGGAGTAACCGAGCAACCAAAAACTTTGATGTAGGAGAAATTCTTCTCAATGAACCAATTTTCTATCTTACCCAAGTTTCCCATAATCTTGTCTGAAATACAGGGAGGTGGGTGGCCATATAGGACTATATGAACAGGTATTAGGACATTGTGGTAGATTTCATAAAATAAATATTTAGCGTTCTCCTCCCACAACTTGGAGTGATAAAAATGAATGGGCTCGATGTTGGCCAGGGTCCATCTCTAATTCATCAATGGAAAAGGTGTCATGAAACAGATGGTCTCCATGATATATGCAGACATGTAAAAAGGGGCGGGCTGCCCGTTTGATTTCATTGTTTTGTAATCAACAATTCCCTTGACCAGGTTATCTGAAAACATTTTGGCCCAATTGAAAGTGTTGCTCTAACTCTAGAATGAATGTGACATTGTAAGTATATTTATGATTAGGGGAGATTTTATACATTACTTGTAGATTTTCCTGTCAGAAAGATTCAATGGAAACCTATTAATGGTTGATGATGCTCCTGGTCTGGACGTCAACATGTTCCAAGGCCCAACTTATCATGTCATTATAAGGCATGAGTCTCGGCCATGCAACTATCTTGTGCAGCTCCGACGGTGCTATGTGGCTAAGCTTAGCTGTAAAAGAGTCATCTTATTCCTCGTTGAATTCCTCTGGACAGTTGATGATTTCACGTTCCAGAATCTTGAAAACCTGTGTCCAAGTTTTAACGGTGTGTGTGGCTCGTGGAGTGGTGTCAGACAGAATGTCTGCATTTGGGTTTGAATATCCATCAGTCGCATCAATATTTTTCATCATTTTCCATGGTGCCATAATCTCTAAGAAAATAGAGTGAGGTTACATGTTGCAGAGAAAATCCGTGAGTTTTTCAAATAGATAAAACTTGCTAATTGTGGAAGGTGAAAATGAATTTGAAATTGAAGTGTTTTTATTCAAACAGATTTATTGATCTTTGTATAACCTCATTGATGAAGAATTTATTAACGTTAATGGATATGTCTACCTGGCGATCTGCAATCCTTGTTTGAATCATTATCCTTAATTAGTCATAAATGCCATCAATATTTCAACGGTTCGCGTTCGAGAGTTTTATATGTGACAGAGTGGGAACCTCTCGAATCCTGAATCCATGAAAGGTTAATCTATGGAGAATCGCCTTTAAAACCCTAATTAATCAGGTTTAAAATGGTGCATTAAATTCAAGTGTTTCGGGAGTTCAAATTTCGGGGAATTTTAATGTATCTCGAGAGGAACTTCCCAAAACCCAAAACTGTGAAGCAATTAATTATCTAGTAATTGATTTTAAGTCTTAATTAATTGCATTTTATTTTAAGTATTTCAGAAGTTTGGACTTCGGAAATTTTAGAATACGATACAGGGGAAACGTTCAAAATATGGACTGTGGAGTCATTAATTATCTCTTAATCATGATTAACTTAATTATGTAACATTCAATACTTCGACATTTTGATATTTCGATGATTCGTGAATTCATTATTTGTTAAACTCCCGAAGGATCATCTCTCTGAAGCGCGAAGCTCTAAAGCGACTGTTAGAGATTTACCTCTTTAAAATTCATGCGCCTCGATAACTCCAGAGGTTATTAGGATGATTCGATCAAAAGGGAAAACTCATCAACGACGGATATCGTGAACGCCTTATTATTAACTAACCAACAACGAATTTGATTTAAAATTAAAATGTCATTTACCAAGTTTCCGCTTTCTTTGGGTAAAATTTTATTTTCATGAGGTGAAAAGTTCAAAATTGTATGTGTTCCAACAGTCTCAAAAGAAATTTGGCAAGGAATATTCCAGAAAATTTCATTATTCTTAGTAAGAAGTTTGAACAATGGACATGCAATCTTTGTGAAATTTTCAATGAATCGTCTATAGCAACCAGCATGGCCTAGGAAAATTTTGACATATTTTTTAGTTTTAGGTATATGAAGATTGGAAATAACTTCAATCTTTGAGGGATCCACCTTTATACTTGCAAAAGACACACAATGACCCAAAATAAATTTCTTCAGTTTGTAACATAAAACATTTCTCATTTCTCAGTGCCAAATTATTTTCCTTGCATAAACATAAAATCAAGCATGCAGTTGATGGAAGCATCGATAAATACAAAGCGAGATTTGTAGCCAGAGGGTTCTCGCAAGTAGATGGAGTTGACTGCGATGAGACTTTTTCTCCATTAGCCCGATACACTTCCATTCGTTCCATCATTGCACTAGTTGCTTCCATGGATTGGAAGATACATCAGATGGATGTAAAGACATCCTTTCTCAATGGTGAAATTGAGGAATAATTTGATATCAATCATCCAGAAGGATTCGTTATACACAACGAAAAATCTCATGTGTGCAGGTTGAAGAAATCCCTGTATGGACTAAAGCAAGCACCTCGTGCTTGGTAGGAGAAAATGGATGGATTCCCGATGAGTTTGGGCTTCAACAAGAGTGTTGATGATCCAAACCTATATTATCACATTGATGGAAACGAGTGCTTAATATTGGTCCTATATGTGGATGACCTTTTCCTCACTGGCTCAGAGAGACTCATTGTTGAATGCAAACAAGCCTTGACAGATAAATTTGAGATGAAGGATTTATGATTGATGCATTACTTCTTGGGACTAGAAGTATGGAAGAGTGGGATGTTACATTATTTCATAACCAATTCCCTCCATATACTAGCTTTGCATATCCACCAAGATCCAAACTCGAATTGTCAAAAATTGATGGGAGTTAAAAACAAGGAGTAGTTTGGTTTAATATAGCAGAGGAATATTTCAAAATATATGGAATGTATAATGACGATGAAAAAATCAGACATGCATCCATGCAATTAGAGGGATCCATGTATAACTGGTACATTTGGTGAAAAAATAGATTACACAATAAGTTGGACTAAGTTCAAAGATGATTTGTTTTTTAAATATTCCAAGCTATTAAAGAAGAAGAGTTTTTTACAAGAGTAAGTTACAACTAAAAGGAATCGTGGACAATTTCACTTGTGACTGGGAAACACTAGCCACGAGAGTACCCAGGTTATTAATGAAACGTCTAGTTCAATCATGTATCACTGGTCTTAAACCTCACATCCAGAATGAATTGAATTTACATGACATCACATATATGGAATCAACGATATGCAAGGCGAGGGAAGCAGAGAAAAAAATTGAAAGATCATCATTACAAAAATTTGAGAAGACATATTCACGACGAAAAGAGAGTGAGAGCAAGTTTTGTGGAGACGGGTGATCACTCGGTCACAAATGTAACAATAAGAATCCCAAAAAACATGAATATGAAAGGTCATCAAACACCTCCATAAACAACTCTAATGATGATGAAGAAATAAGAAAGAAAAATAAATGTCGTGAATGTGGTAAAAATTGATTTTCAGGCCATAGACGTGCATCTAAACAACTCTATCATTGAAAAATTGTTAATGAAAAAGAGGTAGAGGTTTCTGTTGAAGAAGGCATGTTGAATTTTGATGAAGAGGAATCACCAAATGTGTCATTGGCATCAATTACATGCATTAGACAAGGTTGTAAGGAAAATGACAAGGTTACAATACAAGAAGAAGAAATGCAACCATTTACAACTCGTTATATTCCACATCATTTGAGGAATAGTGGTACCATCCATAATAGTCAAAACATAAAACCCATAATTTTGTTTGAAGTAATCACAGAAAGAATGAAACCAAATACCTTGAAGCTCAAAGGAATCCTAAAAGGAAAATATATCACAATATTAATCTCATGAGACAATTAAATCTTTTCATGTACCTTGTCAAATATCTCATGATAATAACTTTCAATGGCCAACCCATCCAAGGAGTAGGACGATGCCATAAAGTTTTGACACATATACAAAATTTGAAGCTACAAATCGGGTACTACGCTCTACCTCTTTGTGGAGTAGATATGGTCTTAGGAGTAGAATGACTAGTGCAACTAGGAACGTATGCCACGAATCTCCAAGAACATGTCATTGAATTCAAATCATGGCAAGGGAATAGCTACAAGTTATATGGTTCAAGAAGTCAAAATCTGTCGCAAAAAGAACTTACAGATTCCATACTTCCACCATAAACAAATCTGTCAAATAATCATCAACAAATCCAAAATCAAAGAAAAATCATGCAAGAAATTTGAATTTATTAATTTGAGGACAAAGCAAATTTAAAGAAAAAGACAATTTTCAAAATATAAGCCAAATATAACAATAAATAAATTAAGTAAAACCTAATAAGATAAAATGAATTTAATAAGATAATAATAAATTAGAGTCATGAACTTTGATCATGACTCCTTGATAAAGGCACCTAAACTATAAACTATATTATAAAAGGCCCTTTTCAATGTAATGCTCATGATCATTATTCAATCATTTAATTATAAATTATTACAAGGAATTCAAGTCAATCCATTGAGCAAATAAAGTTTAACCACCTCATATTTTCTCCTAAATATTTTGGGAGCAATGAAAAGATTTTGTGCGAAAAGATTTCAATCCAAAGTTATCTATGTGATGAAAAAAAAATATGTGCTCTTTCGTAATAAATCTCGATACTAGAAATGTCTAATTTCCAAACAATGAATTAATTCAACGCAACGATCTATGTTAGACCAACATCAATTAATTGATAATTATCATTTGATTAAGATTTTTTACATTGCTTCTGC
>JZKD02S1591633.1:90126-120405 GCA_000966675.3 Picea glauca | reverse complement strand
TTGTATCTCATGAAGGTGTCAAGGTAGACCCTAACAATATTAAGGCCATGATGGACTGGCCGATTCCCAAAACATTGAAGAATCTTAAAGGATTTTTGGGTTTGATAGGTTACTATTGCAATTTTGTTCGACACTATGGAAGAATAATAACACCTTTAACGACACTAACTAAGAAGGATGCATTTTCATGGACTCGAGAGGCAACTAAATATTTTGAACAACTTGAAGAGGTGATGTGCAAAGATCTTGTCTTGACCACCCCAGACTTCACAAAAACCTTTATTATGGAATGTGATGCCTCATGAAATGGAATTGGTGTTGTCTTAATGCAAGAAGGAATGCCCCTGGATTTTGAAATCCGACCACTCAAGGGAAAGGACTTACACAAACCCATTTATGAGAAGTAAATGATGGAAATACTACATGCATTAAATAAATGGTGCCCTTACCTAATAGATAGGAAATTCAAGGTCAAAATAGATCATGATAGTCTTAAATACTTCTTGGAACAAAGACTATCTTTAGAAGAACAACAAAAATGGGTGACCAAGATATTGGGTTATGATTTTGAAATCGTATATAACAAAGGGAAGAAAAATGTTGTGGCAAATGAACTCTCAAGAAAGGATGAAGACGTTGAGGCCTTTCTCTGTGTTATCTCGATCATCCAACCCGACTGGATAATATAAGCAAGGGATGAATGGAAGAATGATGAAAACGTGTGAACTCTCATTCAAAGGTTGCAACAGGATTCCAGTGCATCATATACATTTACATGGAAAAATTATTCAATATGGTACAAAGATCGCTTATATTTATGTAAGAACTCTCAACTCAAACAAAAGGTACTATTGGAACTGCACACCTCTCTAGCAGGTGGGCACTCTGGATTTTTGAAAACCTACCATAGGATCAAGAAGGAATTTTTTTGGGATGGCCTTAAAACTAATGTTCAAAGGTTTGTGGCAGAATTTTTGGTTTTCCAACAAAATAAGGTGGAATTAATTAATACCTCATGTATTTTACAACCATTATCCATCCCAAGTCAGCGTTGGGAGGAGGTTTCCATGGATTTCATCACAGGGTTACCGAAGTCTGAAGGAAAGAGTGTCATCATGGTTATTGTTGATAGACTGACCAAGTATGCACACTTTTGTGCACTCTCTCATCCTTTCAAATCCAGTACAGTTGCCACCGCATTCATTGAGACAGTTCAAAATCTATATGGAAGCCCAAAGATTATTGTAAGTGATAGAGATCCCATCTTCACTGGGCATTTTTGAAGATAATTATTTTCTTGTTTGGGTACTCAATTGGCTCATAGCTCATCCTATCATCCTCAATATGATGGACAAACCGATATAGTGAACAAATTTTTGTAAGGCTACCTTCGTTGCTTGGTCTCTGATAAACAATTACAATGGTTCAAATGGTTACCCTTGGCAGAATGGTGGTATAACACTTCCTTTCATACTACAACAAAAATGACACCATTTATGGCACTCTATGGATACCACCCTCCTCCCATCACTTCTTCTCTAAAAGAAAAATCTAAGGTTCAAGCAGTGTAAGATCACATCGAGCATCAACAACAAGTTCTCCAAATCTTAAAGGACAACCTAACTATGGCATAGAATCGCATGAAACAACAAGCAGATCATCATCATAGTGAAAGAAGTTTTGAAGTAGGGGATTGGGAGTTTTTAAGACTACAACCATACAAACAGATGTCCCTCAAGCAAACCAAGAAGGATAATAAATTATCACCAAACTATTATGGCCCTTACAAGGTGTTGCAAAATATTGGTACTATGGCATACAAATTGGAGTTGCTTGCATCTTCACGAGTACACCCAGTTTTCCATGTTTCATTTTTAAAGAAGGCTATAGGTGAAAAGATCCCAGTTCAAACTATATTGCCAGAACTTGACGAGGAAGGAAAAATCATATTGGAGCTTGAAGCCATCACTGACACAAGAATTCGCTAGTTGAGGAATAGATCCATTTTAGAGTATCTCATTAATTGGAGGAAACTATTGGCTGCAGATTCCACTTGGGAAGATGAATCTTTTATACAGAATCATCCAGAGTTACTCAAGCTTTGTGGACAACATTTGCCTCAAGGGGAGGGGCATTTTAATCCCTAAATAGTGGCACATTACCCCTTAATTGGGGCATATTACATTAGTAATGTTATTGTATTTATTTTGGCTTGGGTCCATTAGTTGTAATTGTACCTCCTAGTCTCCTATATATACCAAGGAGACTTTTTCATTTGGAATCATTTTGTATTTGGACATTTATGTGGTGTATAAGGACGTTTCCCCCTCAAAGAGGCTTATTATCTGAAATTCTCTCTTTTTCAAGGCGTTGAGTACTTTTTCTGAGGTTTTTTTATGCTATATTGATATTTGGTTCTTAACAAATAGTGAAAGGGATTAGCTACTTTACTAACAAATTATGTAGCTACTAAAAATCTATTGAGTCAAAGATTTAGCACAATAAGCAAAAAACGACATCATTTCATAATTAGGGAGCATAAGGTGCCTCCCATAGCCATCATGCATCTCGTTTTATAGTAAATGTCCAAAATGCCACATACCTTCTCATGCAAGATTTATAATTATCAATTCATTAATATGCATATTATTCATCCATCTATATATCTTTTCCATGCATAATTCTATTTTTTAATCAGTTAAAATGCATATTATCATCCAACTCCCAACCACCTTTCATTATTTTACTCATTTATGTTCCCTCTAATCATTTTCTACACTTTTGGTGTGTGTACACTTGACAATTCACTTTTTAATTAAATAAAACCTTTAAAATAGGAGGTGAATGATTTCTATTAATGCATGTCTCTAGCATAGTTTCAATTTTTAACGTGCATAAGAAAATCAACATAATTTACCCATAAATATCCCCTCTAATAAAATGAGTGCAATTATGTATTTATGAATAATACTTTCATGGGTGCTTTTCTATTAATTTAAAATATCATTCTAAATTCTATGCACACAAAGTATACTTTGATTCAAAATAATAAAATCTCAATCAACAATGGTATCAATACTAGTACCAATATAACAAATACCAAGGGTGAGGTTGTGATCACTGCAACCCTCTAAGTTCACACATTTTCATGGTGGGGGGAATTAGTGTAACATGGGTGATACTTACATTAACTCTTTCTCATTTACTCATGGTGAGAGACTCATGTTCAGTAAGGAATAAGGATTGTTTGTTCTTATTATGTGCCCCTTAGTTATACCTTGTGATCAACTACCTATATTCTGCCCTCATGCCAACGTGTAACCTCCTAGGTGAGCACAATTTCTAACATGTTGTGTGGAGGTAGTTGCTAGGAAACAACAATAGGTATACGACTCCTCCTTTCCTAATAATACACATATCGCAACTCCTCCATACATCCCTTACCCACTTGTAAACTTAATTGGAAATTCCATCCTTTTCTTTATACACACCCCAAGGAACATATCAAATAACATTATTTTAGGCAATTATAAATCATATTAACATGATTACAACATCATATTCAAATCGATACATATTCTCTTAACACCATCCTGGTTCCACATAATTTAACTCACTCTAGAGTCCATATACACATGGTTCTTCCTTATCATACTTGAAAAATCATCAACAATTTTGCAAAAATAGATCAATTCAACAGTAAAACTCATATATACCCATCAAAAAATAAAACCATAAGTCTATGCATTATTCAATGGTATTAAGTAATTCTCAACATATTTAGGATTCGTACATAATCATCACATCAAACATTAATAAAAGATTATATAAGTTGAAAGAGTTTCAAGCATAAATATAATCCGAGTGTGTTCATCAACAAAAATTGAGTCATCCACAGATTAGGAATACCCTCAAATAATAAAATATCAGATAATAATAAGTCTAGTCAAAGAGGGTCATTATAATGCGGTTATGAGTGAATTAAAATATCTTTAATGTTATGGTGTAATTATTCATCTTATATAGTTCATTATCTTGTTTTATGATTTTTCTTTTTAGCATCAATTATTTGTTGATTTGTTGATTTTTATCATTAAGGGTTTCGTAAATACAATTTCCAATGGAGTAGTCATCATCCTAAAGTTGTTTTTATTTCATAATTACAATTCCCAGTGCAAAAAAAAAAACTCAAAGAATTGCAATTCCCAATGCAAGGTTAAGTGGTTATATTACAATTTTAATCACTTTAACTTAGCATATAATTTACACCAAGAAGGTTGCTTATTTGGATAAGATGTGGTTATGGATGATTATAGTCTATATGTTTATACATTATGCGAAGGCATGGATGATTTTCATCTATAAGATGGGGCAAGGGACCTATATCAACCTTATATCTTGGAGCATGAAACATGACTATAAGAAAAAAAAAATGTACCTATTCAACATTTTCGCATGCTCTTTACCGTTGAGTTTTCCAATCCTCGAGACCTAGATACAACATTTCCTAATGAGATTCAAATTCCAATCAAGACTAACCTGAACAACAAAAGTCGCATTCCCAATGAGATTCAAACACCAATAAATCCTAAATTGAACAACAAAAATCACAAAAGTTTGTTGAGAGTTGATGCTTCTATATTCTTACTAAACTAAAGATTAGAGACTAAGATGAATTTAGACTACTTTTAATTCAAAATTATCTCTCTTAAATACTTTCAAATGTAAGTAATAGTGATTTTGTTGGTTCGATGTTTTATTTAATAAAATTACTTGATTTATTTATGCTTTTAATTATATAACATGGAATGAATCATTTTAGATATTTGTTCTTTCAATTATATAATATGGAATCAAGCATTTTAGATGTTTTTAATGAAGGTGGTTAAAATGAAGTAGTTTGTGCTATCTCTATAGATCTTACACATCCCAAAAACAGTCAAGGTGACTTTGTAAAACAAATCCCCCAACTCCAAGTTGGATTGTTCTTATTGCACATAATCAATTAAGTTTCGAAAAGGGGGATTACTCAATGAAATAGATTCTACAATGTATTTAGTTACATATGAGGATCATTTTGTAGGCTAAACAATTTGTGGTGTATTGAATAAATCATTTGATATTGGATTTTCGATGAGTGTTAGAGTGGGAAACATTAATAGAGTCCCAAAAGGTTTCATATTTAAAGAATGATTGTCCCTACCCGTGTCTAATGAAAATGCCATTGCACTTAATGTCATGGTAATAAGAAAATATGAGACCATACTTGTATGTTCTAAACATCCTCCATGTAAACAGAGGGGTAAATTATGGCCTTGCAATTAACTCCAACTTCTTCATTTCCAAATTTAGTGTTTATTTTGTTCAATACTCAATAAACCACATTAGTTTATGTAGATTATGATCCTACCATTCATCCATAGCAGCCAACTAATACCATCCCTATGAAACCTGTATCTCCTCCAACGCATTGATTTCAAACAATGTGAATGCTCCAATATGTTTCCCGTCTAAGTTTGTGAATGATATAGCACATAGTCTGTCCAATATTTTCAATGATGATGATGAATATCATATTGGTGATTAACATCAATATGAATTACCAAATGCTAAACACTAGACATGGAAATTAGTCGGCCTACTTATATGATGTGTGTGGTAGTGGGAAATGCATGGATTGCTAAAAGAAACTATGCATACATCTTCCAATGCCACCCAAGATATGGAATGTCATGAACTAGATTGTTGGACATTGTGTTAAATAATGTAATATTTCTCATTTTATAGCTAATTTTTACAGTAAATATATTTAAAAAATAGCATACCTAAATTAGTTGAAGAACCAAACCCCAATTTCAATTAGTTTCTCAACTCACTACTCATGCAAGTTGTTTGATGATTTCAGTTTAATGTTTAATTTGCTTCTCTATTCAATGATTTCAATTTGTTTCATTTCATTTCTCATTTTCTCGGTTCTAAATCCCACCAAAATGAAAATCAGGCTTTAGAGTAGTATCCAAGTATATCCTAGCAATTCTAACATAATGTATTTTTTCAACAAAAAAAAAAAGAATAGAGAGTCTATATGGCCTATACATAACAACTATTATAAAACATAATTGACCGATAACCAACTGAAAATAAAAGACTAAGTTGTCTTTGCAGGTTTATCATCAATTTGTTTGGCCTTGCCTCTGGATTTCATGCCTATATTTTCATCGAGTAGAATTGGATTATCCCTGGTTCCCGAAGATTCCTCAAACCAAGTCACTTCCATGTACTCCTTTTCATCCTCCTCTCCCCAATTAATCACCTTGAAGCTGATGTTGAAGGTGACTCTATAGGAAAAATTGAACTTGGACTTCAGCCTACGAATGTGGTCCATAGTCTCCTCCTGCTTGTCCTACTTGGCCTGAGTGTCCTTCAAAGAGAGCGCTATAATGGTCTTTGCAATCCAATAGAAATCCATGGCACATAACACCTTAGTATCTTGTGATCTAGATAAGCAAAAATCCTCAATCCACTCCTTAAACTCCCATTCGATTTGATGATTGGGTGTATGGTCTCTCAGCACCATAGCTTCATCCATCATCATGTCCATCTTTCTTTGTCAACTTGGAGAAGTACGAGAATGATAAATCTCTCTAGCATGTATGGCGGCCTTTTTTACCCCTAAAATTCTATCACCTTGAGAGGCTTGAGGTTGAGGAGGTGGTTCAACAATAGTCATCTTCCTCACCCCCCGCATGTAAGACAAAGCCCCATTTTTAGCCATAAAAATTAAGATATCATGTTGGAAAGGGGAGCAGAAATGACCCCAAATAGCCATAGGGATCGAAGAGTGAATACATCAGGATAGGGGGTCTCGATTATCCTAAAGAGAGAACCAAGCCAGAGATGCAAAGGGATAGAACCGACACCCACCTTTCCCCTGAACCACCAAGGGAAAAAGAGAGACCATTAGATGATGTGTGTAACTAATAGTAAGAACAAATCTAAGTGCGGGAAGAGACACACCCCACCCTGGGAGACCCAATATAAAATCAAGCGGAGGAGGAAGGATAGAGGGCCAACTAGTACTGGACCCAATAGGAACCACCAACACCTTAAAATCCACCCCTCCCAAGAATAAAAACAAGCCAACCAAACAAATCATGCTAGACAAGATGCTTTGAACCTCTAGTATAAAATCCCCATATGCACTTCCTGCTATGATTTCCCATAAACATTCCATGCAGGATAACCTACTGATGAAACCACACAATAGCGTACACTTACCATGATATCCTTCCCATTATGATTAAATTGCATTCTCATATTTATGCTTACCTTCATTAAAAATGTATGTAGTTTGAACTCGTATGATCTTCCATGAGTGCTTATGGTACTTTTGTTGCATCATATATCTCTCCCATGTAGATACATTAACAAAATGGTACCCTCCTTCCACCTTGGAAATGGATCCAACATGACACCTGTGAACAACAATCTCCCTCATGCACGATTGACTGCTGACACGTGATCAAACACCCCATCTGAGGGTACAGTTTTTAAATTTATATTAGGGTCAATATTGTATATTTTTACATATGTGATATTTTATAAGTTTTTTTAAAATGTCAAGTGCCATCTTCACATTGAACATGGAAGGAATTACAGATCCCCCTCACACCTGGAAATGTATATCATTTATGAAATCAATGCATTGAATCATTTTCATTGTATCATTATGGAAATCAATGCACCCTATTATTTTTTGTTATATTATTGTTGAAACCAATGGGTCTACATGATATGTCTTAGGCATATTTCACATATAGAATATATAGTATCGATGTTAAAATCAATGGATTATATTGTCGTCGAAATCAATGGACTATAACAATTTCCTCTTTATTTATAAAAATTCCATTTTTAAAACTCATTTTCTATTTGCTAATCTATAACTTCTTACAAATAGAAGTACCATTACAAAACATGTTTTTCTCTTACTTAGTTCAAGTAATCTAGTTATTTTCTTAATAAAAGAATGCAAATCCTAAATAGTGGAAAGTTATCTTCCCAAATAAGAAATGATGGATTCTTTCTTTACTTTTTGTTCATTTGAATTATATGTCTCACTCAACCAAAAAAATATAAATCTCATTGAATTCCAATTATCTCAAGGTTTTAGAATTACAATTTCCAATGGATTAAGCATAATCCACAAAGGTGTATATATTTCATAATTACAATTCATAATGTAAAAATTTAAAGAATTAGAATTATGAATGCAAGGTTAGGATGTTATATTACAATTTTAGTTACATTAAGTTAGCACACGAATTTATACTAAGTAGGTTCCTTTTCGGATGATGATTGATAAGATGTGGTCATGAGTGAATTCAAATATGTTTAATGATGGTGTAATTAATCATTTTTATATAGTTGACTATCATGTTTTGTGATTTTTTTTGTCATGATGACTTGTTGATTTTTATCATCAAGGGTTTCATAATTAAAATTTCTAATGGAGTAGTCATCATACCGAAAGGTGTTTGTATTTCATAATTACAATTCCCAATGAAAAAAAAACTTGAAGGAATACAATTCCCAATGCAAGTAAGTGGATATTTTAAAATTTTAATCACTTTAAATTAGCATACTAATTTATAGTAAGTAGGTTGCTTCTTTTGATCATGATGATAAGATGTGGTTATAAGTGATTGTAGTCTACATGTTATACATTTTGTGGAGGCATGAGTGATATTCATCTATAAGTTGAGGCAAAGGACCTATATCCACATGTTAGGGTCCTACCCTAACCCTCTTAATTAGGATACTTTATTGATGTATGATGTCTCTTTCCTTGAATAATTCCCACTAAATAGTTAGTTAATAGTCGCTCATTGTAAAAGGGCCATCTTTATTAATAAGGTCCAAATTAGTTAGAAAACCCTAATTATAAGTGGACTCATAGGTAGTTACTATTATATTTTGATAGATATAGATTGAATAGAAGGTTATGTAACATTCTTTCAAGAATTTTTATTGTATTTTGAGATTTTCTCTAGGCGGTTTCCCCCTTGGAGAGGCAAGTGACCATAGCTCTCTATTTTTTTTATTATCAAGAGTTATTTCTCAAGGTTTATCTATTTTCTCTCTTTTTCTTTGTTTTTTCACTACATTTTATTTGATTGCTCTGAAATTTTAGGGTTAAGTACATTGCAAGTGGTTTCAGAGCTCTTTCTTGGGCCGAAAAAGGGAGAATTTGTTTTCTCTCTTTGCAATTTTTTTTACGGAAAACAGAGGATAGAAGCATTCAGATCAATTTCTGAAAACTCTGTGAATAATTTGAAGAATCCATCCATAGATCTGAATTACTCTTGAAAAAATAAACAATTTCAAAAAAAATCATCCAAAACGCAATATGGGAAGTGGAGTTATCATTGATTTAAAATCAATTTTTTGGGTGTTTTTCCGGTGACAGTTGGGAATTTCATAGATTTAATGTATTTCGATAGAGTGCATAGATTTTAGTCAAACTAATGATAGTAGATCCATGGAAACTATGAAATTTCATAATTGGGGTCATAATTAGCCAATCTGAGAAGAATAGCAGAAGTTATGATCAATTTACCTTTTTAGCCTCAAACCCTACCTTGAAAAGTAAGTTATTATATGGTGATTGTAAATATTTTTCTTGGGTCAACAAGCTCCTAAATTTTTAAAATTTCTTTTTAGATGGATAGAATCTTAAGATAACAAAGTGATCTATCATTTAGTGGGTAAAATTGTGGTCGAAGAAGAATACACAAAAGAAATACAAGTGGAATTACATTGTTGTAAACCCTTGTAGCACATGTTAGTACCTCTTCGAGTAGTACCGCATCAGACAATACTTGTATATGGAATCTGACTTCCATGTACCCCTTTAGATAAAATAATCATCCATCTTTTTTCTATAGTACACCGTGAACAACAATTAGGGAGATCATTCTCAAGTACCTAGGTAGTCGAGTAGTATGGCTAAGGGCACAGTTGAACCTCCTTAGTTAGTGCTCTGAGATATTGGTCCAAGTACTAATGTTGTACCCCACACATATATCAGAGAGTTATAACACCTGACACTCCCTTGTCCTCAAGACCCGATAAAAAAATTAAGTGAACTCACCCATGGTGCAACCCTATAAACCACCTCATACCAGCACCCTGGACAATATGACAACCCACTCTATTAGCAGTATGTTGGACACCTTGGAAGGTAACCTTCAACAAATTTAGAACACCATAAAAGGTTGGGATCAAAATTTGGATGAGAACTTGGATAAGAAGTTGGATGAGAATTTGAATAAACAAAATTATCATACCCTAGTTAAATTGGAAAAATTGGGTAAGAAGTTGAATCAACAAATTCAGTATACCCTAGTCAGCTTGGAAAAGATGTTGAAAGAGAAGTTTGTGATTATTCCAACTCAAGGTATACCATAAGAAGAACCATGGAATGCACAACAAATTGAGCCACACCATGAAAAAACTTCTAACTCGGGGCTATTTAGCCACCAACAACCCTCTTCGGGTCCTCACATCCATAGACAAAGGGATAATAACATATGGAAATGTTTTCCTAAAGTGGACCTAAACAAGTTTGACGGTTCTCACTCATCACGAGGGATCACCCAGATGGTGTTGATGTTTTGGTAGTCGTGGGAGGTATTAACCTCCATGTGTAACCTTTGACTTAGAATAGAATATTCTGGAAGCAAGTGAACCATTAAACAAATGATAGAAAACCCTAGGAGAGAAGTCGACCTCAAGAGAAATAATATTAAATTAGTAGACACATCCAGAAGGAGAAGTTGGCCCTAGTCAATTAGCTAGTTAAGTATAAATAGGCATTTGCCTATTTCAATTGTTCACACTCACTTAGCAAGAGTGCAAGTCTAGAAGACTACAGTTGCAGCTAGAGTTGCGCAAGTCTGGGAGCAGCAACTACAGTTGGAGGGGGCGTAAATCTAGAAGAGTAGTACAACAATTGTGGGTATTTTTTTCACTTCTCTTGGAGAAAAGCTACGCTCTCCTTGTATGGTTATTGTGTTGTTGTTGCAGTAGTTGTGGCTAGGGTTTATTTGTTGGTTCTGGAGTAGGATTGTTGGAATTATTCTAAGTAAAGGTTAGTGTGCCCGGGGGTGACATATGTAAATGCCTATGGTTGGGTGACAATGATGTGTCATTTTCTATGGTTAAACAAGCATACCAAAATTTTAGCATGGTATCAAAGATGCTTTCCTTCGTAACAGTCTACTTGTTGGAAGGATTATCCTCGGTTTCCCCCATTATCAAGCTCATTGAGCACTTACTGAACCCACCAAAGTAGGGAACATCCTTTCCCTGGATCAAATATCCAAAATTCTGAAATTAAAAATTAGGGTTTCCTCATAAAACCGTAGGTTTGCAGTACTAGTTGCAATTGTAGTGTCAGTTGCTTCGTGCTAGTGGCAATGCCAGTGCCAGTTGCTTCATGCCAGTTTCTTCGTTCCAGTTACTTTGTTCCAGTTGCTTCATTCCATTACTTCATTCAAGTTTCTACATTACAAGTAAACACTATAGTTGTGATAGCAATCCTTGAAAGGTTCTATTACTGCTAGATACAAGGAATACTTGGTAGCATGTGGGTATTATTGATATAAATGCTTATTGTACTTGTTTGCAAGATGAATTAACATCTCCTCTAGGAGATACTTCTTGTTTTACTTCCAGGAAGGTCACCTTGGTAATGATATGTTGATTACCATGAAATTGTGTTTTATTCTTGTTAACATAGATATTCTCTTATGAAAATGTTATTATATTGGAAATACTTTTTCTCTTGTTGCTCTTGTCTCGAGAAGGTTATCTTGTAAATTCCATGGAGGTTACCATGGAAATATTTTTGTTCTTGTTTTCTTGTTTTGGGCAGGTTACCATGGAGGAATGATTGGTCACAACACTAGAAGAGTGTTTTTCCTATTTCTTATTATTGTATTTTTTATTTTGGCTCTTGTTCCAGGTAGGTCACAAGTGATAGCTCTGAGAAGGAGCTATTGTGATGATTGTTCTCGTTAAATTTTTTATTATTATTATAAGAGTATTATTCTTGTCTATTGTTTTCCCTTGTTGTTGGCCTTGTTTCAGGAAGGTCACAGGTGATAACCGTGAGGGAAGCTATAGTGACGGTTGCAGGAGGAAATATATTGGATGGTATCTAGTTTGAGACATGGCACAGACTATCCAAATAAAAAGTTGTATACATGATTGTATACATCCATGTACCTAAGAAAAAGAGGACGAAGTTAAAACCTTTTGGAAAGAAGGGTACTTTTGTGAGATACAAAGTATTTCATATGGAGATTGATTGTAAGGAGCAGAAGTCTCCAAAGATGACGGAACATATCCCTCTAGTTCAATTGATCACTCTTCAAATCATCAGGAAGAGTTAGTAGAGCCATAAGGGCCTACCCAAAATCGTTGCAGTAACCAAGAAGAGACCAACATGGTCTCATGACACTTTGTACGATGCAAAGATATATAGCATTGATCGGCCATATCATGAGGAGAAAATGGCTCCACCTATGGTGAGGCAGGCGGCCCCACCAACTACCATCTCATAAGGATATAGAGTTCATAGGGATTCATCCCTCATGATCCAGTAGAGAGGAGTAGCCTCCCCAAAACCATTCATAGGAGACTTTAGAGGAAATCATCATGTATAGAGGGAGAAGATGTCTTTGAAGATTATATAGACTCAGAGGGAGTCAAGCTTTAGAGGGAGCATGGAGACTCAAAGTGAGTTTGATCTCTGAGAGAGTCAGTGACTTAGAGACTTTCATTTGGAAATTATTCCTCCTTGGATTCATATGGGAGAGAGAGACATCTTCCAGGACTGACAGACAGGTGTTATGAGTTGAGGTTGCTAGATCAAAGCTTCATAGGTTCGAGGAGATATGAGACCTCCCGAGAATATTCCCTTGTTTTAGTGACAAAGGAGGAAGCGAGTCAGAAGGACTGGGATATGGATTTTTTCCTTGAGACCAAAAGGGAAGTCAATTGTGACTTCCAAATTAATCTACAAGATCAAACATGTTGTTGATGGAAGCATAGAGATGTACAAAGCCTTATTTGTGGCCAGAGGATTATCCCAGCAAGACGGAGAAGATTATGATGAGACACTTGCTCCAGTAATCAGAAGAAGTATACATAGAGAAACCACAAGATACATGAGAAGGAGTCTCATGTTTGCAGATTGAATAAATATTTGTATGGGCCTAAGCATGCACCCAGGGCATGATATGCTAGATCAGACAGATTCCTGATGAGCTTTGGATTTACCAAGAGTAAAGAAGATTCCAACCTTTACTACAAGGTTGTTGATGGCAGACCATTGATATTATTGTTATATGAGGATGACATGTTTCTAACAGGAGACGTGAATCTCATCACTAAGAGTAAGAGGAAGCTTTCTACATAGTTTGAGATTAAATACCTAGGTATGATGCATTATTTCTTGGGACTAGAGCTGTGGCAGAAACCGGACGAGATTTTCCTCTGCCAAAAAAAATATCTTGTAGAGATTATGAAGAGATTCAGAATGATGGATTGCAAATCCATGCCTACACCGATGGTGACAAATATGAAGTTATTGAGTGATACATCTTCAGAGAAAGTGGATGCCACCATGTATAGACAAATGATTGGTTCTTGATGTACTTAATGAACACAAGGACATATATATGTTTTTTGGTGAACACGTTGATTCAATATATGGTCAAACGTAGAGGTGTTCACTTGATTGCAGCAAAACATGTGATGAGGTACCTGAAGGGTACAATTGAATATGGACTTAGATATGTTTCAGATCTTGACATAAGCCTACAAGGATATACTGATTCATATTGGGTCGATAGTGTTGTAGACTGGAATATTACATCTAAATGTTGCTTTAGTGTGGGATTAGTTATGATCTCATGGTTTAGCAAGAAGAAGACGAGTGTGGCGCATAGTACAAATGAGGCAGAGTACATAACAACATGTTCAGATAGCAATGATGCAGTGTGTCTTTGGAAGTTGCTTGAAAGATTGTTTGATCTCGACTTAAAGATGACTTGTATCTGGTGTGACAACTAGAGTTATGTGAATTTGACAAAGAACATATCTGGTGTGACAGCCAGAGTTAAGTGAAGTTGACAAAGAATGTATCTGGTGTGACAACCAGAGTTATGTGAAGTTGACAAAGAACAAATTTGGTGTGACAACCAGAGTTAAGTGAAGTTGACAAAGAATGTATCTGGTGTGACAACCAGAGTTATGTGAAGTTGACAAAGAACCCAATGTTTCATGACAAGTCCAATCATATCGAGATCAGGTACCATTATATCAGAGATATGGTGAAGATCCAATATGTCGCTACAGATGAGCAAATAGCATATGTGTTGACCAAGCCTTTATCGAGAGTGAAGATAGAATACTTCAAGGACAAGCTTGGTGTGGTCCAGAAGGAAATACCCTTGTTATAGTGTATGATGTGTTATAAATACGACTCTAGATAGCAGCACGGTATATTGATACTCCAGTGAAATAGTCTGGTATGCACAACTACTCCAATGAAATAGTCTAGTAAACTAAGATATTGCTACTCCAGTGAAATAGTCGGGTACGCACAACTACTCTAGTGAAATAGTATGGTACATTGAGATATTTCTACTCCAGTGAAATAGCCTGGTATGCACGTTACTGACTGTGGCACTAGTCAGCATGACCTTGCACAAGGTCAGTAGATGCCAAGCCTTTGGGTCTGGCGAGTTACCTAGATTTTCAAGTTGGTGGGCCAACCTGTGTGGTTGGAGGTGTTTCCTAGCCTTGGGATAGATGGGTACTGTGAGCGCACTACATATCCTAATCCTTTTGATTAGATTCCTAGTCACTGTGGACTGGTTGTCTGGTGTGCCAACCAGAGGTTGCTAGTTCTTTATGAACTAGATGCCAAATTTTGTGTGAGCTGGAGAGTTACTAGTTCTTTATGAACTAGATGTCAGTTTATGTGTGAGTTGGAGAGTTACTAGTTATTTATGAACTAGATGTCATAATTTGTGCGATTTGATGAGTTACTATTTCTTTATGAACTAGATGTCAGATTTTGTGTGATTTTATGAGTTACTAATTCTTTATGAACTAGATGTCAGATTTTGTGTGAGTTGATAAGTTACTAGTTCTTTATGAACTAGATGTCATAATTTGTGTGAATTGAAGAGCTACTAGTTCTTTATGAACTAGATGTCAAATTCAATGTGAGCCAACGAGTTACTAGTTCTTTATGAAATAGATTCCATATTTTGTGTGAGCTGGTGAGTTGCAATTGCCCAAAATCTGCTTGGATTGGGTAGTAGCGCAGTTCTATGTAAACTGGCTCAACTGCATATTCTAGAGCCTGTGCAACAATGATGGTGATAGTTGTGACATTATATGTTTGATCATGAGATAGCATCTGTGGCTATTCTACTTATTACATTATCTGTTTGATCATGAGATGGTCATGTGGCCATACTACTTGAGACATGATTTGTTTGATCATGAGATAGCTTGTGTGGCTATGGTGATGCTACCTGTAGACTGGTATGCAAGACCATGTGATTATTTTCCATGCCATGTGATATGGATGGATGTGTTTAATACCACTACATGAAGAACATATTAGTTAATACCTCCCTAGCTAAGAGGGAGTGTTGATGTTTTGGTAGTTGCAAGAGGTATTAACCTCCATGTGTAACCTTTGACTTAGAATAGAATATTTTGTAAGCAATTGAACCATTAAACAGATGATATAAAACCCTAGGAGAGAATTCAGCCTCAAGATAAATAATATTAAAGTAATTGACACATTCATAAGGAGAAGCCAATCCCAATCAACTGGAAAATTTAGTATAAATAGGCAGTTGCCTAGTTAATTTGTACACACTCACTTAGAAAGTGTACAAGTCTAGAAGATTGTAGTTGCAGCTAGAGGTGCGCAAGTCTAGGAGCAACAACTACAACTGGAGGTGGCGCAAATATGGAGGAGTAGTACAATAGTTGTGGGTATTTTATCTTGTGCACTTCTCTTGGAGAAAAGGTACGCTCTCCTTGTATGGTTATTGTGTTGTTGTCACAACAGTTAAGACTAGGGTTTATATGTTGGTTCTGGAGTAGGCTTTCTATAATTATTATAAGTAAAGGTTAGTGTGATCGGGGGTGGAATATGTGAATTCCTATGGTTGGGTGACAATGATGTGACATTGTCTATGGTTAAACTAGCATACAAAAATTTTAACAGGTGGAACATTACTTTTCTCTCCATGGAATTACTAATGACATGATGAAAATTAGGGTGGAGGTCTTGTATCTGGATCCAGAATGATGGAAATGGTGGGAATGGCATAAAAAATCCTATGTAGGATACATCACCTGGAGTCATTTTCTTAATGATATCCATGCACATTTCAATAGAGATACTCACTATTTGGGGTGACTTACCAAGTTACACCAAATAGGCCCAATCATAGACTTTATGTCAACTTTTGATAAATTAGCCATCTATACAAAGAACTTAACATATTATTTCTATAAAGAATGTTTCATTATTGGTCTCAACGGAAGTACTAATCCAGTGGAAAGACATCCAACCAGAAGATGCCACATGCGAACAGACAACAATTCTACAACAATTTCCTCACCTTCAACCTTGAGGACAATGTTTCTTTTGAAGGGGGAGGAAATGTTAGGGTCATACCCTAACCCCCATAATTAGGATAATTTATTAATGTATGAGGCCACCTTCCTTGAATAAGGCCCACTAAATAGTTTGTTAATAGTCGCTCATTATAAAAATGGTCCTCTTTATTAATAATTCACAAATTAGTTAGTAGACCCTAATTATATATGGACTCATAGGTGGTTAATATTCTCTTTTGATATCTATATATTGAGTAGAATTTTATGTAATGTTTTGTTAATAATTATTATTTTATTTTGAGATTTATTATAGGAGGTTTCCCCCTTGAAGAGGAAAGTGAACATAGCTCTCTATTTTTTATTATCAAGAGATTTTCTTAGGGTTTATCTATTTTCTCTTGTGTTCTTTGGTTTTACACTACACTTTATGTGATTGCTCTGAAGTTTTGAGGTTAATTACATTACACCACCTCATAGCTTGGAGCATGGAACATGTGCTCTATATTGTTGAATTCGCCATTCCTTGGGACCTAGATACATCATTTCCTAATTAGATTCAAATTCCAATAAAGATTGAATTGAATGCCAAAAGTTGCATTCCTAATGAGATTTAAATGCAAATCAATATTGAATTAAACAACAAAATTCACAAAATTATGTTGAGAGTTGATACTTCTAGATTCTTGTTAAACCAAAGAATGGAGATTAATATGAATATATACTATTTTTAATTCAAAAGTATATTTCTTAAATACTTCCAAAGGTCGATAACAATCCTAATGATGACACTTGATTTATTTGTTCTTTCAATTATATAACATGGAATCAAGAATTTTAGATGTTTTTAATAGCGATGATTAAAATGAATGAAGAAAATGAAGCAAGCCATACTAGCTCTATAAATCTTACATGTCCCCCAAAAAAGCTAGGGTGACCTTGTAAAACAATTTTTTTAACCCCAAGCCAGAATGTTTGTGTTTCACCAAATTGATTAAATTTTGAAAAAGGGAAATACTCAATGGAATAGATTCTAAAATGTCTTCAATTGCTTTTGAGGATCGTTTTTTAGGCTAGATGGTTCGTGTTGTAATGAATGGCTCATTTGATGTTGGATTTTTTATGAGTGTTAGAGTAGGCAACATTGATAGAGTCCTGTAAGGTTTCATATTTAAGGAAGGAATGTTCATTCATGTGTCTAATGAAAATTCCACTTCACCCAATGTCAAGGTAATAAGAAAACATGATACCATATATCTACTCTCCAAACATCCTCCATGTAAACAAAGGGATTAAATTGTGGCCATGCAATCAACTCTAGTTTCTCCATTGCTAGATTCAATGTTTATCGTGGATAGTTAGGGATCCACATTAGTTTCTATATGTGATGACCCTATCATTCATCCATGGGAACAAACTAATCCCATCCTTGCTAAACCCATCTCTCCTCCAACATGTCGGTTGTCAATAATGCGAATTCTCTAGGACGTTGCACATCTTAGTTTATGAAGGTTTCATCACATTGTTTGTCCAAGGTTTTTAATGATGATGATGATCATATTGGTGATCAACATCAATATGAATTACCAAATGCTAAACATTGGAAATGGAAATTATTCAGCTTGGTTATACAATGTGTGTGGTAGTGGAAATTGCATGTATTGTTGAAAGAAACTATCCATACATATACTAGTGACACCCAAGATACAGGAATCTCATGAACTAGACTACCATGCATCGTGTTAGAAAAATGTAAACTTTCTCATTTTGTAATTAATATTTATATTAAATCTATTAAAAAAAACATACCTAAATTAATTGAAGAACCCCTATGTTAGCCTCTCAATTCACTGCTCACTCAAGTTATTTGATGATTTTAGTTTGATTTTCAATTCACTTCTTTGTTCGATGATTTCAATTCATTTCTCAATTGCTCAGTTCACTCTTCTTTCAAGTTATTTAATGATTTTAATATTTTTATATATAGTTTCTTATATCTATTGTATTATTATTATTTAGATGGTCGACATGCATTTTAAGATGAGATGTATTTTGTGCAATATGTATTAATGTTTCACAATTTCTTTATTAAAATTAAAGGAATGTGTGTGTATGTGATTTGATACCAATTTGTAATACACCCTAAACTCACTTCTGGGAATATGTCATTGTAATTCAACGTGTGTATATGTTGTATTTGTAATTAACCTTGCTCATAAATACTCTGATACCATGAAAAATTATGCCCAACATGGCTCCAATACCAATTGCAATAATATTCCATGCATATAATAACCTTAAGCAGTCCAAATAATATGCATTATCATGCATAACTTATGCATAACACATAATAATATATAGAAATATACACATGCATAATGTATTATAATTCAGCATATAAAAAGACTTATTATACACAACATAAAAGCATATAATAAGAACAATGATTGTTTTATAAAATCACCAACTGGCTACAAACCTCAGACATTCCACCCAACCATAGACATTATTATTCTATCTCTCTCAATAGCAAGTCACCCTCGAGCCAAGGCTATGACTCCACCAGGGAAAAGGCTACTTAAGCCAACTAGGTCTCACAACAACACAAATGGTGTCTAGGCCAAGGTACCAAACTCCTACATCAATTACAACCAAATTCTCTCATTCCCCTTAGACTACACAACCCAAGGAATTGTACCCCCTTATTTTCACTACAGTCCCTCGGGCTATCCCACTTCCCCTACAGGAAATCCAACTACAATAATGGAGTCTCCAGACAGCCTCTAGGCCTTACACACTAGGAAATACTACCCACCCAATTCCCTCTCTAGGGCTCCAACCTTCCCCAAGGCAACAGAAGGAGAATTGGAAACAAAATCCCACCTAGGATTCGCAAGGTTCATAGGAAGCAAGGTTACAGTGGTTTCCCTAAGCTCACACCTAACATACCTAAACCAAAATAACAAAGTATATTGATCATAATGATCGGAATGGATGAATTTCTCACTAAACCCAAACTTTATATATGCACGCTCTCCTTTTGACAAGTGGCAATCAAAGAACCACTCTCCTATCACTTAGGAATTTAGGATAAAATCATGGCATAAGACTTAGGCCTAGGACTTATGGTTAATTTAATATATTTGGCTTAGCCCCTTTCCTTAATCCCTTAGCACCATTTACTTAGCCCTTCTCCTTAATACCTTAGCCCCCTTTTCCCTCTTGCGGAGTCCTATCCCCCCATATTGTTTTATCTGACTTGGTTTGTAGTCATGACATATTTTATTAATATATATCAATTTCATTACAATGTATAATTCTAGGCTCATCGGCCTTTTAGCATACAGGCTCTCCAATCTAATATCACATAGGCGCTCCAACCCAAAACATTCATAAATTGGCACTCCAACCCAAAAAAAAATATTGGCTCACCAACCTATAAAACATATGTACATATACATTTACAATTGGGGTCAAACTGGAGGTATTACATTCCCCTCCCCCTTACTTTTTCACTTTCCTCAATGCATTATATACAAATGTACAATTGAAATCCTCAAACAACTTCAAAGAGATGTGGGTACTCTTCCCACATGGAATCCTCATGTTCCCACGTAGCATCTTCAGGACCACAGTGGTTCCACTGGACCTTTTCTAGGTTGATGGCTTAGCTCCTAAGAGATTTGACCTTCCTATCTAATATGCACACCAACTAGACCTTGAAGTCACCCTTTTTCTCCACCCAGATCACAGTCCAATAAATTATGTCGTTAGGATCAAGCTCATATTTTTAACCAAAGACATGTGAAACAAATTATGAATGCACATGGATGCAGACAGTGCAAGCATGTATGCAATAGGACAATCCTATCTAGGATTTCAAATGGTTCAAAATATTGTGTTGTCAGTTTTGGGTAACTTCCCAATTTTAGTGAAATCCTTTTATGTTTCCCTTTCAAGAAGACATGCTCACCCACTTTGGATTCTCTATGTGTTATGACTTTGTCTGTATAAATTGTATACCTATCCTATGCAGCCTTTAAGTTCTTCTTTATTTTCACCATCTTCTCTTAAGTTTCCCTAAGAAATTCTATCCCAATGATGGCTCTATCAATTGGGTTATCCCAAGTCACATGTGTGTTACACCACCTACCATACAAGGCTTAAAATGGGCTCATCTTGAAAGATGCATGTGTTGATATTATGGTAGTTGTGGGAGGTATTAACCTCCATATGTAACCTTTGGCTATAATAGAATATTATGAAAGTAAGAGAAACCCTAAACAGATGTGTAAAAAACCTATAAGACAAGTCGACTCAATAGAATAAATTATATTAAAGTATTACCCTCCAGAAAGAGAAGTCGGCCTAGAAAAGTGACAAGGAGCACTATAAATAGAGGGCGCTTGAGCTCATTTGTACTCACTCACTTCACTCACTCTCTCAATCATAGAGCAAGTTTGGAGCTGCAACTGCAAGAATGGAAGGTGGATCTTCTGGGGTGATTCTTAGTCTCTCTCTCTCTCTCTCTAGCCCTATCCAGCCTAAGATATGCACCATGCCTTCTAGTATCTCTTGGTGGTATTCTTGGTGACATTCTTGGTGACATTGTTGGTCGTATTCTTGGTGACATTCTTGGTGGTATTATGATATTCTTGGTAAGTGCAACTGCAACTGTTGTAGTTGAGTATTGTTCTTGTTCTGTGGTTTTGGGACTTTTTGTAGGGTGTGCTCTCTTTGGAGAAAATATGCAATCTCTTGGTTATCTTTTGGTTTTAGTGTTTCTTCCAGAATCATTCATCTAGCAAAGGCTATGGTTCTCGGGGGTGGTTGTGTGCCTATGGTTGTGAGACAATATTATGATATTGTTTATGGTAAAACAATCATTTTGAATATTTTAATAGGTTATGGGCCCACACTACCTTCAGAAAAATCTAAACACTGGAAGGTAGAGCGAGAGTTCTTTGTCAATCTTGTCGTAGCACCAATTGCAGCTGAGACTAGGGTTTATGATTTTGCAACTGCAACAAACCCTAATCTAATTCTTTGGGCACCTTAAGTGAAGTGTTGGACTTAATTTCTGGATATTCTAGTGTGCCCTAGCCTACTGCACCCTCTGGTGTCCTCAGCCAACAAAAAAGTCAAGTTTTAATTTTTTTGTCAAAGTCAAAGTCAAAGGTTGACTAGTTAAAGTCAAAGTCAAAACTAAAGGTTGACTTTTGGTCAAAATTGAGTTTATGGTAAAAGTTGAAATTTCAGAGTTTTTAGCTTGTTCTAATCATTAAACCTTTTTTATTTAGTTTCTAACCTCTTCTTGTCAAGATGGTGTCTAGTTTCATATTAGAAGACAAGTTGAATGATGTTGCAAATTTCAAAGGTATGCACTTGTATATGTTTTTCATGTTATATCATCTAGCAAAGCATGAGTGTGTTTTGTAGGGAATGTACAAGAGACCTTGTCCAAGCAATGATCTTGGATTAAGTACATTCAAAGGAACAAGCAGTTGAGGCTCCAGGTTCTAGGTTTGATTCATCAAATTGTTAAGTTTCAATTTCCACATATCAAGTTTGATAGTTTCTATACTACTAGTAAAAACTATAGTTGTGACAAAAATGTTTGAAAGGTTATATTACTACTAGGTATACTCAGTTTCATGTAAGTATTATTGATATAGATGCTTATTTCACTTGTTTGATGAACTAACATCTCCTCTAGGAGATATTTCTTGTTACCAGGCAGGTCACCTTGGTAATTCTATGATCCGTGTTACCATAGATATGTTCTTATGAAAAAATTATTGGAAATACTTTTTCTCTTGTTGTTCTTATTCTGGGAAGGTCAAAGGAAATAACTCTAAGAAGAAGCTATTGTGACAGTTGCAAGCATAGAGCAGATGAATCCATCAAATGGTGAGGTAGTTGATCTCACCAAGTACCAATTCTAAAGGAAGCATGTAAAGAAAAAGGAGTTTTGGATATCATTCATTTAGATGTGTGTGGACCAATGTCAACCTCCTCACTAAGCAGAAGATAAAGATATTGAGGTTCGATAATGAAAGAGAGTACACCTCCAAGGATCTTGTTTCCTTTTGTAAAGTAGTCGGGATTAGGAGGGAGATAATTGTCCCATATAATCCTCAACATAATGGTGTGGCAGAAAGGAGGAATTGTTCCATTGAAGAATCTATTAAGGAAATGATGAATGACCAAAATCTATCCATGTTTCTATGGGGATAAGCAGCTATGACATTTGTATATGTTTAGAATAGAAGTCCTCACTATATATTGAAGAACATGACTCCAGAAGAAGCCTTCTCGGGAAAGAAGCCAAGTGTTGAACACTTGAGGATATTTGGTTGTCATGTCTATATTCGTGTTCCCAAGGACAAAAGGAAGAAGTTGGAACCTTCAGTAAATAAGGGCATATTCGTTGGATATAGTGAGACATCAAAAGATTACAGAATCTATGTCCTAGGTCAACAAAAGGTTGAAATCAGTAGGGACGTGACTTTTGATGAGAAGGTTTCCTTCAGGAAATCTATAGAAGATTCCATGGATCCAAATGTTGAAGAAGAAAATGAAGGTCCCAAGGAAGAAACTACATGTTCTCTAGGACATCTCAATGCAAAACCGTCCACCTTTGAAGAAGCGATCAAGAAGAAAGAATGAAAGGAAGCTATGATGGAAGAATATCAATCCATCATGAAAAATGATGTATGGGAAATTGTGCGTAGACCTAAAGGAAAGTATGTATTCACTTCAAAATGGGTTTTGAAGATAAAACATGCAGTAGATGGGAGTACCGATAAATACAAGGCAATATTTGTGGCCAGAGGGTTCTCCTAGTAGGATGGAGAAGACTATGATGAGAGGTTTGCTCCAGTTTACAGATACACCTCTATTAGAGCCATCATATCTCTTGTAGAATCCATTGGTTAGAGTTTACATGAGATGGATATAAATACCTCTTTCCTCAATGGAGTAATTGAGGAAGAAGTATACATAGAGAAACCTCAAGGTTTTGAGGTAAACCCAAGAAAAACCCATGTATGCAGATTAAAAAAGGCCTTGTATGGACTCAAGAAAGCTCCTAGAGCTTGATATGCATGAATTGATAGTTACTTGATGGGACTTGGATTTTCCAAGAGTTATGCTGATCCAAACCCTTATTACAATATTTTGAATGATGCACCTATGATCCTACTACTATATGTTGATGATTTGTTTATGACAGGTGCAGAGACTCTCATTATTCAGTGTAAGAGGGAGCTAACCTATGAATTTGATATGAAGGATCTTGGTCTCATGCATCATTATTTGGGACTAGAAGTATAGCAGAAGCGTGGTGAAATATTCCTAGGGAAAGGGAAGTATGGTGTAAATATCCTTGAGAATTTTGGGATGATGGATTGCAAATCCATGGAAAATCCCATGGTGACAGATATGAGGAATCTAAGAGACTCTAATTTTGATCCAGTAGACTCGTCCATGTATCGACAGTTGATTGGCTCATTGATTTATTTGGTTAATACCAGGTCGAACATTTTCTTTGTTGTGAACATGTTGAGCTAGTTCCAGGTGGAACCTAGACATGAGCATTGGATAGTTTCAAAGCACATTTTGAAATATCTTTGTGGGACACTAAATTATGGTTTGAGATATGCCTCAAACAATGACGTACAACTACATGGATTTACTGATTCAGATTGGGCAAGGACTGTAGATAACAGAAAGAGTACTTCAAGTATATGTTTTAGTTTGGGCTCTTCTATGATATAATGGGCTAGCAGGAAACAAAAGTTTTTTGCACTCAACACTGCAGAAACAGAGTATATTGCAGCTTGTGATGCTTGCACGAAAGTAGTATGGCTCTGTAAGCTAGTGTTTGGACTATTTAATCAAGTGTTGGATTTGAATGTGATATATTATGATAATCAAAGTTGTGTGAATCTTTCATAGAACCCCGTGTTCCATGACATGTTGAAGCACATTGAGATCAAGTACTATTTTATCCATGATAAAGTCCAGAAGGGAGAAGTGATTGTCCAGTACATCTCCACTGATGAGAAGACAATTGATATTTTGACGAAGCCTCTATCCAAGATAATTTTTTCATACTTGAGGAACAAGCTAGGAATCGTGGATATTTCTCCCTTGGTTGAGAGGGAGGAGATGACTTTCTCGGTTGGGAGGGAGTGATGATATATGGCATCATGGATAGCCGATGTGCTAGTGGAAACACATTCTTCAGGTGGAGAATTTTCCAGGTTGACAGATTGTTGGTGGAAAAGCATTCTCCCTATGGAGGATGGTCCAGGTTGATAGATTGTTGGTGGACAAACATTCTCCCTATGAAGGATGGTCCAAGTTGACATATTGTTGATGTACCATGGACAACTATTCTCCTAGGGAATTTCCAAGACAAGTAGAATGGTACAGGACATTTATTCTTCTAGGACGTATGTCCGAATTAGAAGAATGGTCTATCTCCCTGAGTTCACAGTAGTGACCAGAGTGGGGAGATTGGTACAGGGCAAACATTTCCCTGAGTTCACAATAGTGTCCAGAGGGGGGAAAATGGTCTAGGATAGTCATTATTCTAGTACGTATGTCCGGATTAGAAGAATTGTCCTTGTAGCCCATGGCATGGATTTCAACATCTAAGAGGACAGTAATTATTCTAGGACACATGTCTAGATTAGGAGAATGGTCCTTGTAGTCCATTGTGTGGATTTCGACATCTAGGAGGACAATCATTCTTCTAGGACGTATGTATGGATTATAAGAATGGTTCATGTATCACTATGTTGAGTGAGTGACTTATACGAGACACTATGTTGAGTGCGTTGAGTCTAGCACATGACTCATTCAACACCATGCTTGATTACTCAGATGGAGTATGGCCTCGAGAGATGATGTAGATGATTATATGATTTGATGCCAGGAGAATGTTGTACTGCATGGTGATAGCTTGTGTAGCTATTAGTTGATTGCATTGGAGACTATGTGTCTCTGGACAATAACTATGTGTTATTGTAGTGGATGTGTTCCACTGGTAGTGATTGTATGTCACTAGATAATAGTTGTGCACTACTAGGAGTGGTTGTGTACCATTGAATAACATTTATTTGTTGCTATGGATCGACATTGTTGTGATCTACTGGATGTCATTGTAGTAATTATGTGCTACTACATGAATGCCATGGAGACTATCAGTAGTGTTGGAGGGGATTTCCAGCTATATGGACAATGATGATGATTCTCATGACTTGATCTGTGTGATCATGAGATAGCTTGTGTGGCTATGATGATGCTACCTGCAAAATGGTATGTAAGACTATGTGAGTATTACCCATACCATGTCAAATGGATGGATGTGTTTGAGACCATTACAATTAATACCTCCCTAGCTAGGAGGGAGTGTTGATATTATGGTAGTTGTGGGAGGTATTAACCTCCATATGTAACCTTTGGATAGAATAGAATATTCTGAAAACAAGAGAAACCCTAAACAGATGTGTAAAAACCCTAGAAGACAAGTCGGCTCAATAGAATAAATTATATTAAAGTATTACCTTCCAAAAAGAGAAGTTGGCCTAGACAAGTGATAAGGATCACTATAAATAGAGGGTGATTGAGATCATTTGTACTCACTCACTTCACTCACTCTCTCAAGCATAGCGTAAGTTTGGAGTTGCAGCTGCAAGAATGGAAGGTGTATCTTCTGGGGTGATTCTTGGTCTCTCTCTCTAGCACTATCTAGCCTAAGATATGTGCCCTACCTTCTAGTATCTCTCGGTGGTATTCTTGGTGAAATTCTTGGTTTTATTCTGATATTCTTGGTGTTATTCTTGGTAAGTGTAACTGCAACTGTTGCAGTTGAGTATTTTTCTTGTTCTGCGGTTTTGGGACTTTCTGTCTGGTGCACTATCTTTGGAGAAAAGATGTTCTCTCTTGGTTATATGTTGGTTCTAGTGTTGCTTCTTGAATCATTCTCTCTAACAAATTCTATGGTGCTCGAGGGTGGCTACGTGCCTATGGTTGGGAGACAATATTGTGATATTGTCTATGGTAAAATGAGCACATCGAATATTTTAACAACATGATACCCATTATTATAAGAAAATTCAACTAGATGAAGATAGTCTTCCCACTTGTAGAACTAGGCCATGCTGATTTCCTTTTGATTTAGCTTCATGGGAATAAAATGGGTATCCTTTGTTAATTTATCCACCACTACCACAATGGAATCATGTTGCTTCATTGTTATGGGCAACTTAGTAATGAAATATATTGAACAACTTCCCATTTACACTCAAGAATGGGAAATGGTTGTAGCAATCCAATTGGATGTCTATGCTCAACCTCTTCTTTTTTGTACTCTAAATATCTAGATATATAATTAGATACATATTTCTTCATACATGGCCAAAATCATTGGATGTCTATTCTCAGCCTTTACCTTTTGACACTCTAAACACCTGGCTATAAAATCAACCACATCTTTCTTCATGTCTGGCCAAAAGTATTGGCCTCTTATAGTTGCAATTTTCTTTCGATATCCGTGGTGTCTAGCATATGGAACATTATGCATTTATTTTAGCACTAAATTTGTCAGCTCTTGATATTTAGGCACATATACCTTTCCCTTGTGCATGAGGACTCCATCCTCTTTCATCTCACCATCCTTCAATTTTTTATGCAATTTATGTTGTTGCAATGATTCCTTTACATGCAAATAATGTTGATCTAAATTTGCAATTCCGAAAATTCTATCTGTTATATCATATCTATACATACTTATGGATATAGCATGCATCACATGCACCCTCATGTTGACTGCATCATTTACTTTATAAAAAGGGGCATGTCGAAAAGAACAATGAGAAAAGGTTTGCCCATGGTAGCCTTGTAAAGTAGAGAAATAGCCATGAAGAGAAGTATTGAATTATGATTGCATATTATTTTTAAATACATGTTTATATTTTGGAGTGGAGAACTTTCGTTAATAATATAATTTCTACATGATAATAGCCATAACATGTATTTTTTCTTGATGGTTGTTATAGGAATAGTTGAAAAATGAAGACATGAATTGAGTATTTGGAAAGATGAAAACCAAGGATGGTGTATTTCAAAGGAAAAAAGGATGCAATACCACCTACAACCAAATATTATATTGGCAACAAGAAGGATACAATGCTTAGGAACAAAGGCATGGGACAAGTAAAGGTCTAGTGGAGATGGAGGATGCAATGTGGAAGGAATACCCACATTGGGTTTAAAACTTTAATGTAAGCATTGTATATATGTGTACACCTATATGGTGATGTGCACTGAGGATAGTCAAAAAATAATGGGGAGGGGAATGTAACACCCTGATTTTGTTCCCCATATATGTAATGTAATATAAATATGTGAATCAGGCCATATGTTGAATAGTATGGTCGAGGGCCAAGTAATGTAAATGATGTACATTAAATTTATTAATAAAAATACATCAATGGTTGTGAGATTAGAGGGACTAAAATGATGGGGGGATGTGACTCCACGAGAGAGGAATGAGAGGGGGATAAGGGAAGCCAAATCTTGGAAATAACATATGTTATTGTAACCAAAGTACCTTGCCTTAGCTTATGTAAAAGGAATATCAACCTTGGAATATGTGTCAAGGTAGTTAGGTGGAGTTCTTTGAGTGCTAAGTGGCAATTTCAAAGCATGCATACTTATTCCTTGTTTTGGGGAATTTGAGGATCATTCATTCATTATGACCATCATTCTACAATCACTCTAGCTTGGTATGAGTTGCAAGAGGAATGGATCCCAAGGCTATAATGGGGGCTAAATTGTAATTTTGTTGTGAAAGTTGACATTGAGAATCATGTAGATCCCAACATTGAGATATTCTTATCCAATTTGTGTTGGATCCTGGAAAGGGGTGTGATAGTTGGAGGGACTACATTACAAAGAAGGGGATCCACTCTTTGGTTTGTGTAGACTGAAGGGGGGGAAGAGTTAGTGATTGGGATGGTTGCAAGAGTGAGTAGGCTATGAAATTAGTGGGGATTGGGTTTATAGGTAGAGTGCTTGTTAGTCCTTATGGACTCATAGCCCCATCTCAGGGGTGGCCTATTGTAAAAATACTTGGTGCAACAAAGCCTATAGTTGGAACGAACATCCCACATCTGCAAACAATTGTTGTACGCTCTTTATGAAAAATAAGTGTTGCTTTTACATTATTTCATGTTATGCCTCTTATGAGTTTAATGGTCGATGTATTTAATGGATAGTTGTCCATTTATAATCTGAATGTTATCATAAATTATGTATGAGTCTGCATTTCATTTTCATATGTAATTGCATCATGACAGGACATAATACATATTGGTAACTGATTTGTGGGCATGTGATATGAATGGGTGAATTGAAGGAAATTGGTGAAAATTTCCAGTGCCCCCTCCATCCTAGCAGGCACAAGGGTGGTCTAGTACATAACAAAGATTTGTAACACACCCTAGACTCACTTCTAGGTATATGTCACTGCAATTCAACCTTTGTATATACTGTATTTTTAAAATTATTTGACCTCACTCATAAATACTCTAATACCATGAATAATTATTGCCAATAGGGATATGATACCGACTATAATAATATTCCCTACACATGATAACCTTATGTAGTCCAAATAATATGCAGTCTCGTGCGTAACACATAATGATCGTATATAGAAATGTACACATGCACAACATAATAGAATCCAACATATAAAAAAGACATATTATACACATCATAAAAGCATATAAAAATAACACTTATATTTTTATAAAATCACCAACTGGCTGCAGACCTTAGACATTCCACCAAAACATAGACACCATTATCCTATCTCTCTCCATATTAGGTCATCCCCAAGATAGGGTTATGACTCCACCAAGAAAAAGACTACCTAAGCCAACTAGGTCTCACAACAACACAAACAGTGTCTAGGCCAAGGTACCAAACTCCTACAACAATTCCAATTGATAGTCTTCCATTCCCCTAAGCCTACACAACCCAAGGAAGTGTACCCCCTTCTCTACTCCCTTTGTATATACTGTATTTTTAAAATTATTTGACCTCGCTCATAAATACTCTAATACCATGAATAATTATTTCCAATAGGGATATGATACTGACTATAATAACATTCCCTACATATGATAACCTTATGTAGTCCAAATAATATGTAGTTTCATGCATAACACATAATGATCATATATAGAAATGTACACATGCACAACATAATAGAATTCAACATATAAAAAAGACATATTATACACATCATAAAAGCATATAAAAATAACATGTATATTTTTATAAAATTACCAACTGGCTGCAGACCTTAGGCATTCCACCCAACCATAGATTCCATTATTCTATCTCTCTCAATAGTAGTTCATCCCCAAGATAGGGCTATGACTCCACCAAGAAAAAGACTACCTAATCCAACTAGGTCTCACAACAACACAAACAATGTCTAGGCCAAGGTACCAAACTCCTACAACAACTCCAATTGAT
>JZKD02S1591633.1:47156-68225 GCA_000966675.3 Picea glauca | reverse complement strand
ATGAGAAATTTGCCAGGTCCAAGAAGGTTCAGAGTCCAGCATATACAACAGTGGTGGAGTTGTTGAGATCAGTCTCCAAGTGGGAGATTGTTGGTTGTGGAGCCTGATTATGTTCTTGATTCAGAGGTCCTTGCTTTCAGCCTTGTTTATACCCCATAAAGAATTTACACCCCATACGTATGTACACTCTTCCATGTGGGGGAGTGCAGAGGGGGGGTACCCCCTCTGCGGGGTCCGGGGGGAAGGAAAAATTGCCTTGTAAATGTATATTGTAATTTCATTGTAAATCTGGACCGTTCATCATAAGGTCGCAGATCTAATGGTAGAAATTATGTTAGGGTTTTTTTCCCTAGAAGGAAACCCTCTGTTATGGGGGAAATGTATTGCGGCTATGCATTATGGCGAGGATTGTATTCTAAGAGAGGAGACTGTGAGAGAAAGAAGAAGAAGTTACAACGGGTTTTGTTGTAGGTTGTATCCCTTCATTTGTTGGATAATAATAAAGGAAGGACCTAGCAATTTCTCTGGTGGATGTAGCCCACACTGGGTGAACCACGTAAATCTGTGTCTCTATTGTATTGTGTATCTTTTGTGTTTTGTTTCTGCATTTGTTTTATTTTATTGCTCTGCGGTCCTGTTTTTCTAACATAAAGCTATCTAGCCTAAGATTTGTTCCCTACCTTGTAGTATCTCTTGGTGGTATTCTTGGGGGTATTCTTGGTAAGTGCAACTGCAACTATTGCAGTTGAGTATCGTTCTTGTTCTATAGTTTTGGGACTTTCTGTATGGTGCACTATCGTTGGAGAAAATATGCGCTCTCTTGGTTATCTATTGGTTCTAGTGTTGCTTCTAGAATCATTCCATCTAGCAAAGGCTATGGTGTTCGGGGGTGGTTGTGTGCCTATGGTTGTGAGACAATATTGTGATATTGTTTATGGTAAAACGAGCATGTTGAATATTTTAACAGGTTATGGTCCCACACTACCTTCAGAACAATCTAAATTATGGAAGGTAGAGTGGGAGTTCTTTGTCAAGCTTCTTGTAGCACCAGTTGCAGCTGCAACTAGGGTTTTCGATTTTGCAACTGCAACAAACCCTAATATAATTCTTTGGGAACCTTAAGTGAAGTGTTGGACTTAATTTTTAAATATTCTAGTGCACCCTATCCTAGCGCACCCTCTGGTGTCCTCAACCAACAAAAACATCAAGTTTTTTTGTCAAAGTCAAAGTCAAAGGTTGACTTTTGGTCAAAATTGAGTTTATGGTCAAAGTTGAAATTTCAGAGTTTCTAGCTTGTTCTAATCATTAAACCTTTTTTATTTAGTTTCTAACCACTTATTTCCAAGATGGTGTCTAGTTTCATATTAGAAGACAAGTTGAATGATGTTGCAAATTTCAAAGGTATGCACTTGTATATGTGTTTCATGTTATATCATCTAGCAAAGCATGAGAATGTTTTGCATGGAATGTACAAGAGACCTTGTCCAAACAATGATCTTGGATTGAGTACATTCAAAGGAACAAGCAGTTGAGGCTCCAGGTTCTAGGTTTGATTCATCAAATTGTTAAGTTTCAATTTGCACATATCAACTTTGATAGTTTCTATACTACTAGTAAAAACTATAGTTGTGACAAAAATATTTTAAAGGTTCTATTACTACTAGGTATACTTGGTTGCATGTAAGTACTATTGATATAGATGATTATTTCACTTGTTTGATGAACTAACATCTCCTCTAGGAGATATTTCTTGTTCCCAGGGAAGTCACCTTGGTAATTTTATGATCCTTGTTACCATAGATATGTTCTTATGAAAATTTTATTGGAAATATTTTTTCTCTTGTTGTTCTTATTCCGAGAAGGTCATAGGAAATATCTCTGAGAAGGAGCTACCGTAACAGTTGCAAACACAGAGCAAATGACTCCATCAAGTGGTGAGGCAGGTGATCTCACCAAGTACCAATTCTAAAGGAAGCATGTAAAGAAAAAGGAGTTTTGGATATCATTCATTTAGATGTGTGTGGACCAATTTCAACCTTCTCACTAAGTGGAAGATAAATATATTGAGGTTCGATAATGAAAGAGAGTACACCTCCAAGGATCTGGTTGCCTTTTGTAAAGTAGTCGGGATTAGGAGGGAGATGAGTGTCCCATATAATCCTCAACAGAATGGTGTGGAAGAAAGGAGGAATTGTTCCATTGAAGAATCTATTAAGGAAATGATGAATGACCAAAATATATCCATGTTTCTATGGGGATAAGAAGCTATGACATTCATATATGTTCAGAATAGAAGTCCTCATTGTATATTGAAGAACATGACTCCAAAAGAAGCCTTCTTGGGAAAGAAGCTAAGTGTTGAACACTTGACGATATTTGGTTGTCATGTCTATATTCATGTTCCTAAGGACAAAAGGAAGAAGTTGGAACCTTCAGGAAAGAAGGGCATATTTTTTGGATATAGTAAGACATAAAAATATTATAGAATCTATGTCCCAGGTCAACAAAAGGCTGAAATTAGTAGGGACGTGACTTTTGATGAGTAGGTTTCCTTCAATAAATATAGAGAAGATTCAATGGATCCCAATGTTGAAGAAGAAAATGAAGTTCCCAAGGAAGAAACTACATGTTCTCTGGGACATCTCAATGCAGAACCTTCCACCTTTGAAGAAATAGTCAAAAAGAAAGAATGAAAGGAAGATATGATGGAAGAATATCAATCCATCATGAAAAATGATGTATGGGAAATTTTGCCTAGACCTGAAGGAAAGTTTGTATTCACTTCAAAATGGGTTTTAAAGATAAAGCATGCAGTATATGGGAGTATCGATAAATACAAGGCAATATTTGTGGCCAAATTTTTCTCCCAGTAGGAGGGAGAAGACTATGATGAGAGGTTTGCTCCAGTTTCCAGATACACCTCTATTAGAGCCATCATATCTCTAGTAGAATCCATGAGTTAGAATTTACATGAGATGTATGTAAATACCTCTTTTCTCAATGGATTAATTGAGGTAGAAGTATACATAGAGAAACCTCAAGGTTTTGAGGTAAACCCAAGAGAAACCCATGTATGCAAATTAAAGAAGGCCTTGTATGGACTCAAGAAAGCTCCTAGAGCTTGGTGGTATGCATGAATTGACAGTTACTTGACAAGACTTGGATTTTCCAAGAGATATGTTGATCCAAACCCTTATTACAAGGTTTTGAATGATGCACCTATGATCCTACTACTATATGTTGATGATTTGTTTATGACAGGTGCAGAGCCTCTCATTATTCGGTATAAGAGGGAGTTAGCCTATGAATTTTATATGAAGGATCTTGGTCTCATGCATTATTATTTGGGACTAGAAGTATAGTAGAAGCGTGGTGAAATATTCCTAGGGCAATGGAAGTATGGTGTAAAGATCCTTGAGAATTTTAGGATGATGGATTGCAAATCCATGGAAAATCCCATGGTGGCATATATGAGGAAGTTAAGAGACTCTAATTCTAATCTAGTAGACTCGTCCATGTACAGGTAGTTGATTGGCTCATTGATTTATTTAGTTAATACCAGGACGAACATTTGCTTTGTTGTGAACATGTTGAGCCATTTCCAGGTGGAACCTAGACATGAGAATTGGATAGTTTCAAAGCACATTTTGAAATATCTTCGAGGGACGCTAAATTATGGTTTGAGATATGACTTAAACAATGACGTACAACTGCATGGATTTACTGATTCAGATTGGGCAGGGAGTGCAGATAACATAAAGAGTACTTCTGGTATATGTTTCAGTTTGGGCTCTACTATGATATAATGGGATAACATGAAACAAAAGTATGTTGCACTCAACACTACAAAAGTAGAGGATATTGCATCTTGTGATGCTTGCACAGAAGTAGTATGGCTCTGTACGCTAGTTTTTGGACTATTTGATCAGGTGTTGGATTCAGATGTGATATATTGTGATAATAAAAGTTGTGTGAAGCTTTCAGAGAACCCCATGTTCCATGACAGGTCGAAGCACATTGAGATCAAGTACTATTTTATCCATGATAAAGTCTAGAAGGGAGAACTTATTCTCCAGTACATCTCCACCAATGAGAAGACAACTAATATTTTGACGAAGCCTCTATCCAATATAAATTTTTCATACTTGAGGGACAAAATGAGACTCGTGGATATTTCTCCCTTGGTTGAGAGGGAGGATATGAATTCCTAGGTTGGGAGGGAGTGATGATATATGGCATCATGGATAGCCAGTGTGTTGGTGGACAGACATTCTCCAGGTGGAGAATTGTCCAGGTTGAGAAATTGTTGGTGGAAAAACATTCTCCCTATGGAGGATGGTCCAGGTTGACAGAGTGTTGGTAGAAAGGCATTCTCCCTATGGATGATGGTCCAAGTTGACATATTGTTGATGTACGATGGACAACTATTCTCCTAGGTAATTTCCCAGACATGTAGAATGGTCTAGGACAGTTATTCTTCTAGGACGTATGTCCGAATTAGAAGAATGGTTTGTCTCCCTGAGTTCACGGTAGTGACCAGAGTGGGGAGATTGGTATAGCACAAACATTTCCCTAAGTTCATAGTAGTGTCCAGAGGGGGGAAAATGGTCTAGGATAGTCATTCTTCTAGGACGTATGTTCGGATTAGAAGAATGGTCCTTGTATCCCATGGCGTGGATTTCAACATCTAGGAAGACAATAATTATTCTAGGACGTATGTCTAGATTAGGAGAATGGTCCTTCTAGTCCATTGTCTGACTTTCAACATTTGGGAGGACAGTCGTTCTTCTAGGACGTATGTCTGGATTATAAGAATGGTCCATGTATCACTCTGTTGAGTGAGTGACTTATACAAGACACTATGTTGAGTGTGTTGAGTCCAGCACATGACTTATTCAACACCATGTCTGATTAATCAGATGGAGTATGGCCTCAAGAGATCATGCAGATGATTATATGGTTTGATGTCAAGAGATTGTTATAATGCATGGTGATAGTCTATGTAGCTATTAGTTGATTGCAGTGGAGATTGTGTGTCTCTGGACAATAGCTATGTGCTACTGTAGTGGATTTGTTCCACTGGTAGTGACTGTATGTCACCAGATAGTAGTTGTGCAGTACTAGGAGTGGTTTTGTACCACTGGATAGCAGTTGTGTGTTTCTATGGATCGACATTGTTGTGATCTATTGTATGTCATTATAGTAACTATGTGATACTACCTAATTTCCATGGAGACTACCAGTAGTGTTGGAGGTGATTGCCAGCTAGATGGACAGTGATGATGATGCTCATGACTTGATCTACGTGATCATGAGATATCTTGTGTGGCTATGATGATGCTACCTATAAAATGGTCTGCAAGACTATGTGAGCCTTACCCATACCATGTGAAATGGATAGATGTGTTTTATACCATTACAGTTAATACCTCCCTAGCTAGGAGGGAGTGTTGATATTATGGTATTTGTGGGAGGTATTAACCTCCATATGTAACCTTTGGATAGAATAGAATATTATGAAAACAAGAGAAACCCTAAACAGATGTGTAAAAACCCTAGAATACAAGTCGGCTCAGTAGAATAAATTATATTAAAGTATTACCCTCTAGAAAGGGAAGTCATCCTAGACAAGTGACAAGGATCACTATAAATAAAGGGCACTTGAGCTCATTTGTACTCACTCACTTCACTCACTTTCTCAAGCATAGCGCAAATTTGGAGCTGCAACTGCAAAAATGGAAGGTGGATCTTTTGGGGTGATTCTCGATCTCTCTATCTGGCATTATCTAGCCTAAGGTATGCGCCCTACCTTCTAGTATCTCTTGGTGATATTCTTAGGGACATTCTTGGTGGTATTCTTGGTAAGTGTAACTGCAACTGTTGATGTTGAGTATTTTTCTTGTTCTGTGGTTATGGGACTTTCTATCAGGTGCACTATCTTTGGAGAAAAGATGTGCTCTCTTGGTTATATGTTGGTTCTAGTGTTGCTTCTTGAATCATTCTCTCTAGAAAAGGCTATGGTGCTCAGGGGTGGCTACGTGCCTATGGTTGGGAGACAATATTTTGATATTTTCTATGGTAAAACGAGCACATCGAATATTTTAACAACATGATACCCATTATTATAAGCAAATTCAACTAGATGAAGATAGTCTTCCCACTTGTAGATCTTAGCCATGTTGGCTTCCTTTTGAGTTAGCTTCGGGTGAATAAAATGGGTATCCTTTGTTAATTTATCCACCACTACCACAATGGAATCATGTTGCTTCATTGTTCTGGGCAGTTTGGTAATGAAATCTGTTGAAACAACTTCCCATTTACACTCAATAATGGGAAATGGTTGTAGCAATCCAATTGGATGTCTATGCTCAACCTTTATTTTTTTATACTCTAAACATCTAGCTATATAATCAGACACATATTTCTTCATACATGGCCAAAAGTATTGGATGTCTATGATCAGCCTTTACCTTTTGACACTCTAAACATTTGGCTATACAATCAACCACATCTTTCTTCATGTCTGGCCAAAAGTATTGGCCTCTTATAGTTGCAATTGTCTTCTGTTATCCAAGATGTCTAGCATATGGAATATTATGCATGTATTTTAGCACTAAATTTGTCAGCTATTGAGATTTAGGCACATATATCTTTCCCATGTACAAGAGGACTCCATCCTCTTTCATCTCACCATCCTTCATTATGAAATTTATGTTGTTGCAATGATTCCTTTACATGCAAATAATGTTGACCTAAATTTGCAATTCTAAAAATTATGTCTTTTATATCATACCTATACATACTTATGGATATATCATGCATCACATGTTGATGCTGGAGCATCGCTCCATCTCAGCACGCACCAACTAATCAACACGCATGGTGCGCATTCAAGGAAGGAGAGGCATCACCCTCTTCTAATTTGCCTCAAGGATCCAAGGCGTGATCTAGGAATTAATTGGAGACAAGTTGGAAGAGTAGAATTGTGCCTTCACACGAACAAGAGATGAGGTCGCCATTAATAGGCTGATGACAAATTGGATCTACGTCCGATTTGGGGCATATTTCCATCATTGTAATTTGGCCTTTCGATAAACCTTAGGGATGGTGATTTGACACCATTAGGTAGCTTTCGAGGGAAGCTCATGGATCCCTCTTGTATAAATCTTTGTATTATAGGAAAAGTAGAGGTTGGTTGGTTGAGGTTAGGTGGCGAACTGTTAGATAATTTTAGATAGTTAGAGGAGAAAACACAGAGAGTCGAGACTCAGTTGTAGCTCAGAATCCACCATTGTAATCTGGAATTCCACCATTAATAGAAAATGACAGTTTTTCTTGTTTTACATTTTTGTTCAATGGATGTGTGTGATGAATGCCATTTGCATGCTTGTGAATTGTAGATGGATGTTAGAAATTATTTGTAGGGATAGAGATACAGTTTCCTATCCACGAGTGTGTCAAGTTAAGTCTAGTTCTCTAGGATAAGTGCAAGGAGTGTGCGAGAGAGATGGAAAACTCTGTAAGACAATGCAAGGAGTGCGAGTCTGAACTCAGTAGATTCATAAGAGAAACTACCAAGCAGGCACGCCAGATTTACTTACAAACTCAGGAAGAAATTTCAAGGCGGTTAAGTCCCTTGAAAATAAATACTGTGTGGGGAGAGACACAATGTAGAGTTACTGAACACTCTGGAATACTCTCCCAGGAGGGCATTGAGCTTGCGTAAGCATACCCAGGAACTACACAATTGCGGGTGTAGAAGAATCTTTGAATTGATGAATATTCTGGTGAAGGAGTGCATCGACAAAGGAAAGGAGATGCCTTAAAATTTCCACAATGTTGAGAGGGAAGCCATCGAAAAACTGATCAAGTGAAAGGAGTGCACCTAAGGTATCGAGAGTTCATCTTAGAAGCTCAGAAGGAAGGGAGAGAAACTACCAGGAGGGCAAGAGAATCTCGCATAGGAACTTGGAACCTTGGAGGTTCTCAAGCTGAGAAAAGTTGCAGAAGGAATTCTGTGAAAAAACTCTACAAGGAGTGCAGAAAGCCTTCAAGAATAACCTATCTTGAAAGGGTGAGATTGTGCTAAGTGTGAAAAGGAATCGAGGACTTGTTGAGGTCCTGAAGATGGAGAAATTACCCATCGTTAAGGAGAAGACAGGTGGCAGAAGATCGAGAGGTTCGGGAGAAGGAACTTCGAAAGGTTTGTGGGAACGAACAAGGATCTTCGCGAAGTCGCAAAGAGTGATTTCAAATCTAGGTCATTGGATCTGGAAGGATGTGTGGAAAATGATTAGTGCATTGCTAGTTCGTAAGTCGGAAAAGCAGAGTTGAGGGGAGACAGGACTCGCGAAATCTGAACTCGCGATTCGATCACATCCATTGATCGAGTAAGGAACGAGGACCATAGATCTGGTCCTGAAGCATTCGCTGATTCAGAAAATTAGGAAAGGTAGGAATTATTTCGCGAAAGTCCCGAAGTGTGGGGTCGCAAAGGGAGTTGAACGGCGGTCGCAGTCCGTGGTCATATCAAGGAGGATATTAGCAGCAAGAGCTAAAGAAATCAGCACAAGAGTTGAAAAGTGTTAAGGAAAGGGTTCGCAGGTGCTGCATTGCGGGTACCAAGGAAGTAGAAAGGGCCTCTGTCAAGCCAATTTGGTTCCATCAGGAACCTGACGAGTCATTTGACTCGAAGACTTGAACGAACCTAGACCGGGAGGTTGAGCCAGCCCCGAAGGGAGAGAAAGGAGAGGGGGGAGGTTGGCGGCAGGAGTGGTATCAGATCTTGAAATCATCCGCAGAGTGTGGGCGAAGGGAAATGAAAGAGATAGTTTGATACCAAGAGTGGTATCAGAGCTTTATTTCTCTCGGGCAGAGAGAAGGAGATGAAGGAGCGGTTGCATAATTGTTTTTTGTAAGCTAGGGGGACAGAGTGCGATGCTCTGTTGGAAATGTTGCAAGGCGTGCAGCATATGGTAAGCAGCCAGGTGGGCTAAAGGAAAAACAAGATGGCCATTGACGGTCATAAGCATGGTCGAGGAGAAGTCCAGTCGCAGAAGAGAAAAGCGGAGATGGACAAGGAGCTCAGTGAAATTAGAGCGCAGATGGAGAAGCTTGCATTCAATATGTAGCAGGAGTCAAAGATACACTAGAGATACAAATGGCCTTTGAAGAGAATAATCAACTAGGAGGCAACGACATATGTTAAAGAGGTGGTTGAGGCATGCGGAAAACCTTAGTCATGAGGGAAAGAGATATAGAAAGAGTCTCATAGATTTCCAGGTGGGCAACCAGAAGGGATCAATGGATCTCATATACTGCTAGGTGGGTAGAGGAGACATCCCATATTGACAGGTGGGCAAGGGACAAGATATGAGCTCAACGGAGATTTCATTAAGAGATGAAGAGGATGTAGGAGGAAGACCTCACTCAAATGGAGATTCATGCAGAACTGTGAGCCGCATGAATGAATATGATGAGAAGTTACAAACTTCTGTCATAGAGGAGGAGGATCAAAAGACTGTTTTGATCATTGGAGGAGTCGACATATTCCTACCAAGTGATCGAGGAGAGGCTAGCACAGATGTTGCAAAAGCGACAGGGAGACATCAAGAAGAAACTGTCAAAAAGGAAAAGGAACAAATACTAATCTCTGTCCCAATGGGAGGAGAGGAGTATTCAACAGAATCGCTCAACATTTTCAGTGACGAAGCTCAACAAGAGATGACTGCAGCACTAGATTCTATAGCAAAAAAGGAAATAGACATCATAGACTTTGTTGGTCTGTGTGAAGAATTAGAAGATCTTGAGAGGAGAGTGGTAGTGCAAAGTGTGCACATCCAACAGGATAAATTGGAAGCAAATGAAGGACTACACCAGTATGGGGAGCAGCTAGGGAAAGATGGAATGGGAACAGCCGAAGGACTAGTAGGAGAAAATCTATCAGAAGAAGTGGTAGTTGAGTAGCAGTTCAGTGATGAGGAGCCTGCAAGGGTGAAAACTGCAACAGAGTGGCAAGCTAAGTCCACAAAGGAAGAAGATGTGTTGGGAAGTCAACGTGATTTTCCCATCGACAGGGAAAGACTGCAACGAGCTAGTCTGCAACAGAAGAACCAGCTAGGGGAGCAACTGGATAAAGTGATCGAGGAGATCAAAGAACTAATGTTGGGTTCGGTAGAGGAATTGATTAGCATGAGGAAGCTGGATGAAAGGAAACTTGCACGAGCAATAGGGATGATGTAGCAATAGCAATGGAAAAGCAGAGGAGCCGAGAGACAACTCCAAGAGAAAGTTGGGATCCAGGTGGATTTCAACCACGTTGGAAAACCCATGAGCAGGATATCATGATTTTTTCCACTGTGGAGTATGATGTAGGAGCATCGCTCCATCTCAGCATGCGCCAGCTAATCAACACGTGTGGTGCGCATTCAAGGAAGGAGAGGTGCCACCCTCTTCTAATTTACCTCAAGGATCCAAGGCGTGATCCAGGAATTAATTGGAGACAAGCTGGAAGAGCATAATCGTGCCTTTGCACGAACAGGAGACGAGGTCGCCATTAATAGGTTGACGACAAATTGGATCTACATCCGATTTGGGGCATATATCCATCATTGTAATTTGGCCTTTTGATAAACCTTGGGGATGGTGGTTTGACACCATTAGGTAGCTTGCAAGGGAATCTCATGGAGCCCTCTTGTATAAATCTTTGTATTGTAGGCAAAGTAGAGGTCGGTTGGTTGAGGTTAGGTGGAAAACTGTTAGACAGTTTTAGATAGTTAGAGGAGAAAACATAGAGAGTCGAGACTCATTTGTAGCTTGGACTCCACCATTGTAATCTGGCATTCCACCATTAATATAAAATGACAGTTTTTTTTGTTTTACATTTCTGTTCAATGGATGTGTGTGATGAATGTCATTTGCATGCTTGTGAATTGTAGATGGATGTTAGAAATTGTCTGCAGGGATAGAGATATAGTTTCCTATCCACGAGTGTGTCAAGTTAAGTTTGGTTCTCTAGGCTAAGTGCAAGTAGTGAGCGACAGAGATGGAAAACTCTGTAATCTGACGCAAGGAGTGCGGGTCTGAACTCAGTAGAGTCAGAAGAGAAGCTGCCAGGCGGGCACGCCAGATTTACTTATAGACTTGGGGAGAAATTTCAAGGTGGTTAAGTCCCTTGAAAATAAATACTGTGTGGGGAGAGACACAACGCAGAGTTACTGAACACTCTGAAATACTCTGCCGTGAGGGAATTGATCTTGCATGATCATACCCAGGAACTATAAGGTTGCGGGTGTAGAAGAATCCCATAATTGTTGAATATTCTGGTGAAGGAGTGCATTGACAAAGGAAAGGAGATGCCTTAAACTTTCCACAAGGCCAAGAGAGAAGTCATCGAAGAGCTAAGCAAGTGCAAGGAGTGCACCTAAGGTGTCGAGAGTTCATCTTATAAGCTCAGAAGGAAGGGCGGGAAACTGCTAGGAGGGCAACAGAAGCTCGCAGAGGAACTTGGAACCTTGAAGGTTCTCAAGTTGAGCAAAGTTGCAGAAGGAAGTTTGTGCAAAAGATCTGCAAGAAGTGCAGAAAGCCTTCAAGAACAACCTAAGTCTTGAAAGGGTGAGATTGTGCTAAGTGCGCAAAGGAATTGAGGACTTGTTGAGGTCCTGAAGACGAGGAAATTACCCATCGTCAAGGAGAACACAGGTGGCATAATATCGATAGGTTCGGGAGAAGGAACTTTGGAAGGTTTGCGGGAGCGAACAAGGATATTTGTGAAGTAATGAAGAGAAATTTGAAATCCAGGCCGTTGGATCAGGAAGGACACATGGCAAAGGATCAACACATATTTAGTTTGTAAGTCGAAAAAGCAGAGTCGAGGGGAGACAGGACTCGCAAAATCCAAACTTGCAATTCGATCACAGCCATTGATCGAGAGAGGAACGAGGACCGTAGATCTAGTCCCGAAGCATTCGTCGATTCGTAAAATCGGGAAAGGTAGGAAGTAATTCACGAAAGTCCCAAAGTGCAAGGTCGTGAAGGGAGGTTACACGTGGTCGCAGTCTGTGGCCATATCAAGGAGGAGCTTAGCAGCAAGAGCTAAGGAAATCGACGCAAGAGTTGAAAAGCGCTAAGGAAATAGTTTGCAGGCGTCGCATCGTAGGTACCAAGGAAGTAGAAAGGGCATGTGTCAATCCAATTTGGTTCCATCAGGAGCCTGACGAGTCATTCGACTCAAAGACTTGAATGATCCTAGACCTGGAGGTCGAGCTAGCCCCGAAATGAGAGAAAGGAGAGGGGGGAGGTTGGCATCACATGCACCCTCATGTTGACTGCATCATTTAATTTATAAAAAGGAGCATGTCGAAAAGAACAATGAGAAAATGTTTGCCCATGGTAGCCTTGTAAAGTAGAGAAATAGACATGAAGATAAGTATTGAAATATGATTGCATATTTAGTTTTAAATACATGTTTATAATGTGGAGTTGAGAACTTTCGTTAATAATATAATTGCTACATGATAATAACCATAACATGTATTTTGTCTTGATGGTTGTTATAGTAATAGTTGAAAAATGAAGACATGGATTGAGTATTTGGAAAGACGAACACCAATGATGGTGTATTTCAAAGGAAAAAAGGATGCAATACCATCTATAACCAAAGAGTATATTGGAAACAAGAAGGACACAATGCTTAGAAGCAAAGGCATGGGACAAGTAAAGGTCTAGTGGAGCTGGAGGATGCAATGTGGAAGGAATACCCACATTGGGTTTAAAACTTTGATGTAAGAATTGCATATATGTGTACACCTATATGGTGATGTGCATTGAGGATGGTGAAAAAATAATGGGGAGGGGAATATAACACCCTGATTATGATCCCCATATATGTAATGTAATATAAATATGTGAATCAGGCCATAAGATGAATAGTATGGTCGAGGGCCAAGTAATGTAAATGATGTACAATAAATTTATTAATAAAAATACATCAATGGTTGTGAGATGACAGGGACTAAAATGATGGGGGGATGTGACTCCATAAGAGAGGAATGAGAGGGGTATAAGGGTGGCCAAAGCATGGAAATAACATATATTATTGTAACCAAAGTACCTTGCGTTAGCTTATGTAAAAGGAATATCAACCTTGGAAAATGTGTCAAGGTAGTTAGGTGGAGTTCTTTGAGTGCTAAGTGGAAATTTCAAAGCATGCATACTTATTCCTTGTTTTGGGGAATTTGAGGATCATTCATTCTTTCTGACCATCATTCTACCATCAGTCTAGCCTGGTATGAGTTGCAAGAGGAATGGAGCCCAAGGCTGTAATGGGGGATAAATTGTAATTTTGTTGTGAAAGTTGACATTGAGAATCGTGTAGATCCCAACATTGAGATATTCTTATCCAATCTTTGTTGGAGCCTAGAAAGGGGTGTGATAGCCGGAGGGACTACATTATAGAGAAGGGGATCCACTCTTTGGTTTGTGTAGACTAAAGGGGGAAAAGAGTTGGTGATTGGGATGGTTGTAAGAGTGAATAGGCTATGAAATTAGTGGGGATTGGGTTTAGAGCGAGAGTGCTTGTTAGTCCTTATGGACTCATAGCCCCATATTGAGGGTGGCCTATTGTAAAAAGACTTGGTGCAAAAAATCCTATAGTTGGGATGAACATCCCACATATGCAATCAATTGTTGTACATTCTTTACGAAAAATAAGTGTTGTTTATATGTGCTTTTACATTGTTTCATGATATTCCTCTTATGAGTTTAATGGTCGATGTATTTAATGGATAATTGTCCATTTATAATATGAATGTTATCATAAATTATGTATGAGTCTGCATTTCATTTTCATATGTAATTGCATCATTACAGGACATAATACATATTGGTATCTAATTTGTGGGTATGTGATATGAATGGGTGAATTGAAGGAAATTGGTGAAAAAATCCAATGCCCCCTCCATCCTAGCAGGAACAAGGGTGGTATAGTACATAAAAAAGATCTGTAACACACCCTAGACTCACTTCTAGGCATATGTCACTGCAATTCAACATTTGTATATACTGTATTTTTTAAATTATTTGACCTCGCTCATAAATACTCTAATACCATGAATAATTATTGCCAATAGGGATATGATACCGACTATAATAATATTCCCTACATATGATAACCTTATGTAGTCCAAATAATATGCAGTCTCATGCATAACACATAATGATCGTATATAGAAATGTACACATGCACAACATAATAGAATTCAACATATAAAAAAGACACATTATACACATCATAAAAGCATATAAAAATAACACTTATCTTTTTATAAAATCACCAACTGGCTGCAGACCTTAGTCATTCCACCCAACCATAGACACCATTATTTTATCTCTCTCAATAGTAGGTCATCCCCAATACATGGTTATGACTCCACCAATAAAAAGGATACCTAAGCCAACTAGGTCTCACAACAACACAAACAATGTCTAGGCCAAGGTACCAAACTCCTACAACAATTCCAACTGATAATCTCTCATTCCCCTAAGCCCGCACAACCCAAGGAAGTGTATCCCCTTCTCTACATCGTAGTCCTCAGGTTGTCCCTCTTCCCTTCCAAGGCTCCAGCATAGGAAAACCATGAAGTCTTAGAGTTGCAGCTTCAAGAACTCTAGCTACAATGATGGAATCTCTAAGCACCCTCCAGGGCTCACATATTGGGAAATATTGTCCACCCAATTCCCCCTCCAAGGCTCGGTCCTTCTCCAATGAAACCCAAGGAGAATTGGTAATAAAATCCTACATAGGATTCACAAGGTTCATAGGCAACAGGGTTACAATGGCTTACCTAACCTCACACCCAACATACCCAGACCAAAATAGAAAAGTACAATGATCAAAATGTAATGAATGAATTTTCCACTAAGTGCCAACATTCTATATGAATGTTCCCTTTTTGACAAGTGGCAATCAAAGAACTACTCTCCCACCACTTGGGAAATTGTTTCCCCTCCTTAGGAAACTTAGGATAAAATCATGGCATAAGACTTAGGCTTAGGACTTAGGAATATAATATTATATTCCTTGACTTAGCCCCCTTGGCTTAGCCCCTTTCCATAAGCCCTTAGCCCCCTTTCCCTCTTGTGGAGTCTTAGCCACTCATACTCTTTTGCTTGACTTGGTATGCAATCGTGATGTATTTTATATATATATGAGTGTGATTATTGTTGATATTTTGGTAGTTGCAGAAGGTATTTACCTCCACGTGTAAACCTGACAACAATAGAATACTCCGGGAAGTAAGAATAAACCCTAATGAGTTGGCTAATAACCCTAGGAGACTTGTTGGCTCAAGAAGATAATTTATATTAGGTTATTAGCCTCCAAGAGAAGAAGTCGGCCAAAAGAATTAATATATATTGAACAAACAGATACCCAGAATGAGAAGTTGGCCTAGGCAGTTAGCCAGAATTAGTATAAATACAGGAGGCCAGTTCTCATTCTGGAAGGAAGTCTTAGAATTGCAGAGCAACACTTGTGCGCACTGTAGTGCCTAGTTTTGTGTGCAGGTTTGGAGGAGAGCTATCGGTGCAGCTGCTGCAGCTAGCAGTTATGTTTTGGCTTGGACTATCTCTTGGCTAGGGTTTGGACTATCTGATCAGCTCTTGTTGGTGCGTTGTCTCTGGGGAAAGGTGTGCTACCTTTTGTTTGGCTATCTATCCTAGGGTTTTCTTCCAGAGTGATTCTCTGTCAAGGTTAAGGTGCTCGGAGGGTGGCTTCGGCCTATGGTTGGGTGACAATAGTGATATTGTCAATGGTAAAACAAGCACATACATTATATTCTAACAGGTTATGGTCCCATGCCTCCTTCATTCAGTCTAACCGCTGGAAGGAAACATAGCCATAAGGATACTGAGCTCGTTGAAGAATTGTTGCTAGGGTTTCTAGCAGGAGCAATCACCATAGCACTGCCGCTAGGGTTACTAGTGGGTGGAATTGCAGAAACCCTAATCCTCTCATTTAGGAACCTTAAGTGAAGGGGTTGACCTAATTTCCAAACATCTCAGTGCGCCCTAGCCTATCACATCTCCTGATACTCTCAGCAAGCCAAGACATCAAGTTTGATTTTTTGGTCAAATCTAGGGTTTGACCAAATCAAAGCAACCATGACTTATTCTATGAAGTCAGAGAACAAGTTAGATGGAGCCTCTAACTTCAGAGCGTGGAAGACAAGGATTGACCTCATCCTTGCCAAGAATAAAGTGTTGAATATCATGAAAGGAAAGATCGTGGAACCAGTGTTTGAAGAAGGAAAAGATTAGGAACCACATAACGTTGTAGTTATGGAGAAGTTCAAAGACGGTGGCATCAATGCTATGAGTATCATAGTGGAATCTATAAAATACCAATTGATACCCTACATCTCCCATCTTGACTCATCGAAGAAGATGAACGATGCCCTAACAAATCTCTTCTCGGTCATAAACATTGGACAAGATATGAGTCTGAAGAATGAGCTCTGTGACATGAAGATGAATGATGATGATGATAGCATAACATCATACTTTGTGAGAATATCTCAGTTAATAGATCAACTACAAGCTATTGAAGAGATCGTTTCAGAGAAGGAATTGGTAAACATAGTACTCAATGGTCTTCCCAATACGTGGGATGCATTTGCCACAAGCATGAACACAAGGAAGGAGTATCCTACATTTGAAGAACTTTGGACTTGTTGTGCTCAAGAATAATCCAGGATCAGTGCAAAAGAGAAACCTCAAAAGAAGTACGATGATCAAGCCTTCACAGCAAGATTCAAGAATTTCAGGAACAAAAGGAAGTTTGGCTCACGGAGGAAGCCAAATCAAGAAAAAGACATTTAAGAAATACAATGCTTCAACTGTCAAAAGTATGGTCACTACAAGAATCATTTTCCCGAGCTAAATAAAAATAAGGAGACACACGAAGCATCAGTTGCCGAAGAAAAGAAACCTACAAAGAAGACTAAGCAGGATGAAAGAGACTTCTTCTTCTAAATGTAACAATACTCTTCTTAATTCTTGTACATATCTTGTTTGCATAGTCTCTACACATATCTTGTATATCTATCTCTTGGAAGATAATGTGTTCCAAAAAAAACTATACCTATGGAAGAACAACAAGATAAGGATTGTTATCATTACACAAGTTACATAATACACATGAAAGGATGAAATACATCAAACAAATCATGTGGAAGCTATTACAAGATAAGTTGAAATCAGAATCAATCATGAAGAGACTTAGAAGAAGCAAATATAGAAAGAAGTCAGCAATCAAGAGAAAATTGGAGAAAGACTTATGACATTTTGCAAAAGACAATCAGACAGAAGCATGGACTCTATTAGACTAAGGGAGCCGATTATATGCACTCATACATGAAGCAAGGATTAGGAGGGAGATAATCCTATGATCCATTGAAGATGATGAAGTATATATCCATGGGTTGGAGTTCTACATCAGATAAATGAAAAGACTATTCTCCAGAGCAATTGAACAGAGAGTGTATGAAGAGCAAGCTCATGACTTTGAAGCATACCAGAAAGAGACCCTTGTATGCAGATGGAAGAAGATCACTTGGTGGAGAACCTCCAATGCACAGCAGAAGCTTGGTGAAGATCTTCTATAACAGAGATATTGTATCAAGATGGTTACTCAGAAGATTAGATCTCATGATGACAGAAGATGTGCCACATGGATATGTTCAGTTTTCCAACAATGATATACTTTATTGATCAGAGCTACATGAAGCCTTCAAAGAAAACTGGTGTTCTAGACTGAAGTTCATTTGAAATCAAGCATTACATTATCTGTGATAAAGTCCAGAAAGGAGAAAAGTGGTTCTCCAATACATATCTCCACGGATGAGCAGATAAGCAGACATTTTGGTAAAGATTATGTCCAAGATGAAAGAGTTTGTGTACTGAAGCTGGAGCTTGTGGAGACGACTTCCTTATTGAAAAAGGAAGAGAAGACTCCCAAGTTGGCAGGGAGAAATGATGTAGTATTGATTGATGGACAGTCATTTTCTAGTTTGAAAAATGGTCCAGGATGAACAAATTCTTTCCAGTTCAGAAAGTGGATTGAGATTTCTGACGGACAGACATTTTCCATTTTGGAAAATGGTCCAGATTGTTGATGTACCATAGACAGCGACTTCCAATTATGGTTAACATGGGGAGTGGTCTAGGGAAGTCTCTCTTCTTGAGGGTTACTCAAGAAGATTCGCCCACCTCTCCGGACAACGATTTCTCATTGTGGTTAACATGAGGAATGGTCAGTTTTGGAGGTTGGTACAGGACAGTCTTTTCCTCTTGTGGTTAACAAGGGAAATGGTCTGGACAGTCATTCCTTAGGGTGTATTCATTCTCTCCATATTTCACTTTGTTTAGTGCCGGAGGAATGGCCCAGGGTGGGGAATGGTTCAGGCTCAGCAATCAAGGACAGGCATTCCTTAGGGCAGATTCATTCTCTCCAGGTTACACTTTGTTTAGTGTCGGAGGAATAGCCCAGGGTGGGGAATGGTCCAGGCTCATAAATCAGGAAAATTATTCTTCCTTGCTTGAGAATAATAGTCCAGACATCTCATCATTGATGTCTTACCTTTTGAGGGTAGATGCTCTTCCAAGATCTCATAGATGTGAGTGGAAAAATGGCCTAGATGATTCAGTTTATATCATAGCATTGTTTCTATGCAGGTTGATATCAAATGATTGTTATGAAGACTGTATAATAGTAGATGTATACTACTGTGGTGGATATGTTCCATTATTTGTGAATATACGTTACTGATCAAGTACCTGTGTGCTACTTGGTGTGGTAGTGTACCACTGGATTGTAGTTGTGTACTACTATGGATAGACACAGTTGTGTTCTATTGAATGATATTGTTTTGATTACCTTGAAGACCATCAGCAGTGTTGAAAATGATTATCATCTAGATTGATAATCAATGAACAGAGATTTCCCAGATAGAAAATGGTTCAGAACATTTACTCTTCTAGATTAGAAGAATAGCTCTTGTGTCACTCTGTGGAGTGAGCATCATGTCTGATTACTCAGATAGAGTATGGTTCCGAGAGATGATGCAGCTTATGAAATTGATGGCGATGATGGTGCTCATGATCTAGTCATGATATAGTCTAGCAGACTATGTTGATGCTATCGGGTGAATGGTATGTTTTGTGCTCAAGACCATTACCTGTAATACTTCCCTAGCTAGGAGGGAGTGTTGATATTATGGTAGTTGCAGGAGGTATTTACCTCCATGTGTAAACCTGACAAGAATAGAATACTCCGTGAAGCAAGAAGAAACCCTAATGAGTTGGCTAATAACCCTAGGAGACTTGTCGGCTCAAGAAGATAATTTATATTAAGTTATTAGCCTCCAAGAGAAGAATTTGAACAGAAGAATTAATATATACTGAACAGACAGATACCCAGAATGAGAAGTCAGCCCAGGCAGTTAGCCAAAATTAGTATAAATACAGGAGGCCAATTCTCATTTTGGCAGGCAGTCTCAGAATTGTAGAGCAGCACTTGTGCACACTGCAGTGCCCAATTTTGTGTGCAGGTTTGGAGGAGAGTTGTCGGTGCAGTTGTTGTAGCTAGCAGTTACGTTTTGGCTTGGACTATCTCTTGGCTAGAGTTTGGAATATCTGATCAGCTCTTGTTGGTGTGATATCCTTGGGGAAAGGTGTGTTACCCTTTGTTTGGCTATCTAGCCTAGGGTTTGCTTCCAGAGTGATTCTCTGTCAAGGTAAAGGTGCTTGGAGGGTGGCTTCAGCCTATGGTTGGGTGACAATAGTGATATTGTCAATGGTAAAACAAGCACATCCATTATATTCTAAAAATTACAATGTACAATGCTATGGTCTATGGCCTTTTAGAATACAAGCTCTGTAACGTAATGTCACATAGGAACTTTGGCCCAAAACATGCATACATACGCACTTCATCCCAAAACATACTAGCTCACTAGATTATAAACATATCCACATGCACATTTACAACTGAGGTCAAATTGGGGGTGTTACATTTCCCTCCCCTTTATTTTTGCACTTTCCTCAATGCATCATATACAAAGGGGAAACTTCCAAGTCCAACTGGTGTGCATATTGGATAGGAAGGTCAAAGTGCTCAGTACCCAAGCCATCGGCCTGGTAAAGGTCTAGTGGACCTACTATGGTCCTGAAGATGTTACATGGGAGCATGAGGATGCTATGTGAGAGGAGTAACTGCAAGTTCTTGAAGTTATTTCAGGATTTTGATCGTACATTTGTATATAATGTGCATATAGAACAATGAAAAAATAAGGGGGGGCAATGTAATACCCCCAGTTTGACCCCAGTTGTAAATGTATATGTACATATGTTTTATATAGGATGGTGCGTCAATATGTTTTTTTGGGTTGGAGTGCATGTTTATGTATGTTTTGGGCTAGAGTGCTTGTGTGATATTAGGTTGGAGAGATTGTATGCTAAAAGTCCAGTGAACCTAGAATTGTACATTGTAATCACACTTGTATATATTAATAAATTACATCACAGCAAACCAAGTCATATAAAAGAGTGTGGGGGGCTAGGATTCCACGAGATGGAAAAGGGGATAAGGGATTAAGGAAAGGGGCTAAGACAAATATATTAAATTAATCCTAAATCCTAAGCCTAAGTCTTATGTCATGATTTATTCCTAAGTTCCTAAGTGATTGGATGAGTTCTCGAGTGGTCGGAGAGTGGTTCTTTGATTGTCTGATCCAAGTGGATATTGGTGGCCACCCACCTTTTCCGACTGGCTCAAATTAGTTTTCTGGCAATTTTGGCAATTTACTATTTTTAGCAGGTTTTACTTTCGGGGCCATTTTGAGGGCCTAAATGAAGGTTTTTTGATATCGAGGTGCTCAATGATAGCTAAAGGTGTAATTGAGCCCCCAAAATGAATCTCCTCGACGATACCTTTCCAACGAGCTATCACACGCCTAAAATGGAGTTCGTATGCAAAAGTTACGACCCCGGGAAGTTGATGTACTAACTTAC
>JZKD02S1591633.1:6392-33437 GCA_000966675.3 Picea glauca | reverse complement strand
GTAGTTGGAGCCACCTTTGCGGCTTGATTACATTAGCCCTATGTGTTGTTGGATTCAAAAGAATTGTGAGACAATATTTCAATTGAAGTTAGATCTCAGGTTTTTTCTTCAAGATCACCATTCTACCTTGAATCTTGATACCTTACCCTCTATCACCAATACTTCCTTGATCCATTTATTTCCTTAAGTAGGAGTTTAGAGTGCATGTTTGTTTTCCATGCATGTTTTCCTTCATTTGTGTGTTTATTTCCATGTATTACTTGATTGAATTGCTTGATGCATTTGATTTTCCTTAGAATAATTTATTTCATATGTTTTCATTCTTTACTTTCATGCTTAGACTTAATGAAAATTTTTAATTTTTTTGAAAAGTAGTTTTTATCTCACCATGGTTGTAGATTCGCCCGTTCTCATGCCTTTGTCAAGTTAGATGGTGTGCAGGTCACAAGTTTGCAGGATATTCTGGAGTTCTCATACACTCTAGCATTAGAGTGCATGTCCCCGAGTAGGAGCTAGATGTTACCCCTCCAGGGGGTGACAACTTCAAAGGTACCTTCACAAGGTGTCATATTGTTGTTCTGCAATTATTCTCATTATCTAATGAAAAAGGGACTTGTTCAATATAATGAACACATAAAGAAAAAGGAATAAAGGGGTATTAAGAAACAATTATGAGGACAAGTAACTCAATGCTAAAGCTCCCTCTTGAAAGCTATTGTATAAAAAAATCCTAGCTCATGAAATCTAGATGAACAAATAAAAAGACATATGCATATAAATGGCTTTGAGGGTCATCACATGAAGTATTTACCTTCCCTTTTCCATCTTTTTTCATCACATTACCTATCTTTCACCTAGGGACTTCATAAATACTTGTTTTCCTAGGACTTGTCACGTGTATAAGGTTTAATGTTGTTTCTGTTTAGTAAAACTTACACAAATATTAAAACTAACCCTTATTTGTTATGTTGTGTTAAGAGAGATCACTATGTGTTATCATCTAATGGGTTTTCCAAGAAGCTAGAACCATCACTCCAAGTGGGTACCTTGCATTGGGATATGTGTACCATGCATCGATATCTGTGACATTGGAGATCTGTGACATTGCATTGGGATTCATGATATCGCATTGGGATCCATGTACTTATATTTGATCATATATTCAGACATTGGGATCTATGTCATTTACCTTGGGATTCGTGTACTACATTGGGATACATGTAACTGCATTGGGATCCATGACAGTGCATCAAGGCATGACAAGGACACGTCATCACACTTGCCACATGGACCACTCATAGTTGTTCTCCTTACACAATTGGACATTGTACTCACACTTGTGCATTTTGATTCCCTTCTTGGACCACGTGTCAGATATTTGTATACATTTGAGGAGACAACTATAGGTTGGAGTAGTTGCAAGTGGTTAGGTTGACCACTAGGTGATGTGACATTGACCACCTTGATTTTATTGAGGAATGCCCACACTAAGGCGGCCACATGTGACACTTACCATTGAATTCTCTCTTGGATGTCCCACTCATGTGAGGGTTACGTCACATCTTGGGAGTTGGTTGTTTCATATTTGGACCATTCCCTAGATTTTGGGAGTTGGTTAGAGGATCATTTGGGTCCATGGACCATATTTGACTTACCTTTCACTCCTTGATGAGACGCTAGCACATTTTTTGAGGGGCACATCTCTCCTAGGCCTCTCTAGTCCACATGTGTGGCCCTATTTTGATGTATTTGACCATTTTGAGAGGGGCACTCTTGTATTTAAGGGTTTTAAGGGATATTTTATCTCATATATTGCATCTTCCCCAGGGTTTTGACTGGGACAATGGTTTTGAGCTCATGGTATTAAGCTAGCACATTGTATTTAGGGATCTCATTGACTGTAAAAGGATGAGACCTATCTCATTTTTTTTGTTGGAGATTAATGAGAAGACTGGATTACAAGAGTTCTTGTGCATCTATATTTCTTCTAAGTGAATGTTTAGTTATTTTTCAATGGTTTAGATAATAAAAAAATAGGTTTTTTGGAGGACAAAGATCTTACAAGGCCAAAGAATGGCATCATGCTCCACTTATAAGGGTAACTGAAGGTATAGTCTTCTTGCCTTACCTCTTTGACCATTGAAGAATTTTTCCATTGAATTAAAGTAGGACATCCTATGACTCTTCCCTTTTTCCTTGGCCAACCTTTGAGATCATCTTGTTAGTACTTGGAGAGGATTCTTAAAGGACCAATCCTCCCATCAAAATCTTGAAGAGAACCTTCTAGCCCGAGTCAACTTATGAGAGGCAATCCTTCGAGTGGCATCAACATTGTAGAGACCCCATATCCCTCTCTAGGAATTGGTATATCCTTTGTCTTCAACCACCAAAAAAACCCAAATCATATTTTCCTTTCTTTGTTTCTTTTCTATTTTTGTTATGCAATCTATGGTTCACCTTGTCCTATTTTTTGTCTAGATTGTTTGGGCTTCAATGATATATCTAAAGTTTAGATTTTATTTATGCTAGCTTGTTATTCAAAATGTGTTATTTGGTATTGGCATATCAAGGGTTTTGAATATAAGTTTCATTGCCACATCCTTTTTATCTAACCCTTGCATATTGATGTATCCTTGAAGAGAAATGAAAATTATTATTCTTGTGAATGCCCTAGATATTGTTGCTTGGAACATGTGGTATTGGCCCTAAATAGATTGTTCATTCTTGCAATTTTGAAGTATGGTCATTGATTATCACACTCACATATAAAAAACAATGATATCACAAGTACGAACAATTTGGTTTATTGATGTCCTAGTTAACTTGTTGAATACATGTGTGAATAAGGGTTACAATTTAACATTATTCCAACATTAAAGGTGTTATTACTCTAAACCATGTCCAATGACACATCGATTTAAATAAATTAATAATGACCTCTCTAGAATGGGAATCTTTGCCTCCTTTCTGATCATTGTCCAATGACCTCCCTCGCAAGGCAAAACATCACTTCTATTTTGATCACTATGCAAAGGTCTCTTAATTGTCCTAAAAGTACATAGTTATTATCTCACTGAATGTTATTGTTACAAGGCTAATTTTTGCAAAGTTTGATGAGTATTGTGCTATAAACTATCCTGAGTGACGAATTGATGCCTTGGTAAGTCCAACGACCTTATGAAATGGCCTAATGCTATCACTTTGGGTTAATGCTTGAGGGTCTCTTCTTTCTTTTCAAACTGCGGAGTTTAAGAGTACATGTGATGATGATGATATAGTTGTCCTTTGGCCAACGTTTATGTGTTTTGTTTCTCCATTTTCTCTCTAGGATCGGATTGATGCATGAAATGTTACAAGAATTTCATTAATAGATAAATGTTACCTTACTTTTATTGTTGTTTACATGGTGATTTCACTATTTAGGAGTTGTAGAGTCGAGGTTAATGCTCTCGGTTAATACATCACTCCTTTACACAATTCATGCTCTCAATTTCTTCAACATTTACGATGTTCTCATAGATCTAATATCTTGTTCAAATGTACTATATATCCTAGATCTCTGGTGAAAGAACCCTATATGTTTTCATTTATGTGGATGAGTAACTAGCAATATTTCATTATATTGAAGGCATTTTTAGGCAATCCTCTCTTTTCAATACMTGACATAAAAATCATAAATAGATGCATTGTGGGAATGATATAACTATGCAATCTAGTAATCAAGACTTTATTGTTTGAATAGTATGACACATCTCTATTAGTACACTTTCATTTGCTTACCTCATTCACACAGGCCTCAGTTACTTATCTCAATAGTATATTACAACAACACTTATTAGATATTCTTATATGGTTCAAAGTGCTCTTTATTGTCTCTCTTTTGAAAATACTCATTAGATAAATGTGATATTGGTTTCCCTTACGATTTCAATACAACAATTCATATTTCCTTTGATTGCAAGATCATTGGTTTAATAGTAACACTTTGTGCAAATCTGCTCTTGGTTTGATAAGAACGCAACCCATTTCCTTTGTGCAATTTTACTTATCAACTTTGGAATATAACTTGTAAATGGATGGTGATAATGATGTATGGTGAATGGTGCATTGATTTGACATATTTATACTTCATATTTATAAAAAACAATTCATTCAAAGCACTTTCAATAGAGCATTATTGTCTAAATTATAACTTGAGCTCATATTCTTGGCTTTTCTTCTCTCATACTTGAGGTGCTTTACCCTTAAGAGAAGATATAACTCTGAGTCAAACCAATTCCCAAACCTTCCCCTTCCAAGTACAATGATAGGACTTAGTTGTGACTCCTCAAGAATACCCTCCTTAGGTTAGAAACCCTGGCCTTAAAGTGAAGAGGCAAGGGCATTGATGTGACAGTGGGTGACTTGCCTAGTTGTTTCCCCAAGCTCTTCTTCATAAGGAGTGACTTTACCATAGTGAGACTTTGAGCAGTAACAAGTAGTAATCATGACTATTAGTTCTTGATTAATGGGTATTCAATACTACAAAAAAATCAAAATACAATTTCCATGGACATTTTTTATATCAATCCAAAAGATAGGGATTACATTTTATAACTACCTCTCACATAGAGATGTGTAACATTTATTGAGGATGACCTTAAGGGAGAAAAATGGTTGAATTAAATTCATTTATGATTAGATGATATAGTTGTATCCTATGGGGTTAACCTAAAGCCTTTCTTTTGTTCAAGTACACTACAATGAAAATGAAACCTATGTGGACAACTTGAAACACTATAATGTACTTTTAAATAAAGCCTTGTTGCTCCCATTCTTGAGCCTAATGACCAATTACCACTAATTACAAAAAACACTCACAAGGTAGGTAGTTCAAATAATTTGTTGGTATGTTTACATTCTTTCACCATCACTTATATATTTGGAGCCCAAATTTTGAATTAATATTTATTTTCCAAATATCAATGTTCTGATCTAGAAATATATCCATCAAGGAATTAGTGCTCTCTTGTGAAATTTAATCAACCATTTTGACAAAAATCTTGCATGACTTAGTTCATGTTCTTGAGAGTGTATTGTTCACTTAGNAAGATCATTGGTTTAATAGTAACACTTTGTGCAAATCTGCTCTTGGTTTGATAAGAATGCCACCCATTTCCTTTGTGCAATTTTACTTATCAACTTTAGCATATAACTTGTAAATGGATGGTGATAAATGATGTATGTTGAATGGTGCATTGATTTGACATATTTATACTTCATATTTATAAAAAACAATTCATTCAAAGCACTTTCAATAGAGCATTATTGTCTAAATTATAACTTAAGCTCATATTCTTGGCTTTTCTTCTCTCATACTTGAGGTGCTTTACCCTTAAGAGAAGATAGAACTCTAAGTCAAACCAATTCCTAAACCTTCCCCTTCCAAGTACAATCATAGGACTTAGTTGTGACTCCTCAAGAATACCCTCCTTAGGTTAGAAACCCTAGCCTTAAAGTGAAGAGGCAAGGGCATTGATGTGACAGTGGGTGACTTGCCTAGTCGTTTCTCCAAGCTCTCCTTCATAAGGAGTGACTTTACCATAGTGAGACTTTGAGCAGTAACAAGTAGTAATCATGACTATTAGTTCTTGATTAATGAGTACTCAATACTACAAAAAAAAAAAAATACAATTTCCATGGACATTTGTTATATCAATCCAAAAGATAGGTATTACATTTTATAACTACCTCCCACATAGAGATGTGTAACATTTAATGAGGATGACCTTAAGGGAGAAAAATGTTTGAATTAAATTCATTTATGATTAGATGATATAGTTATATCCTATGGGGTTGACCTAAAGCCTCTCTTTTGTTCAAGTACACTACAATGAAAATGAAACCTATGTGGACAACTTGAAACACTATAATGTACTTTTAAATAAAGCCTTGTTGGTCCCATTCTTGAGCCTAATGACCAATTACCACTAATTACAAAAAAACACTCACGAGGTAGGTAGTTCAAATAATTTGTTGGTATGTTTACATTCTTTCACCATCACTTATATATTTGGAGCCCAAATTTTGAATTAATATTTATTTTCAAAATATCAATGTTCCGATCTAGAAATATATCCATACGTGAAATTTAATCAACCATTTTGACAAAAATCTTGCATGACTTAGTTCATGTTCTTGAGAGTGTATTGTTCACTTAGCATATGTTAGAATATAGAAATTTATGATGTTTTCCTATACATTTGATTTGAGTAGTATTAACTTATGTTACATGCCACATTATGTGACTCAATAGCTTTCTCATATACCATTTTTTTTTAAATGAAGGTTTTACCTACTTTCACAAGTCATTTAATTAGTCCATATTATTTCCTTTTCTCTAGACACATGTTGATGTTCAATATATGTCATATGATAACCCACGTTATGTTATTGAAAACTTGATTAAATATCATGTTTGCAAACATGGTAAAAAACATCACTCATAATGTTAATCTTGTGTTCAATGGAACAACTAAGAAAGTTATGTAAACAAATATTTTGCAAAAGCACACATGTGTCGTCCATCCCTACAGGCATGTCATATAAGTGTTTGTGATATCAAGCCAATACCATACAAGTCCACAGTGCTTCCTTTACATGATAAGTTGTGAAAATACAATTGATTGTGTTTGTCGGACATTTTTTGCAGTCGTAGTCTCGTCAATAGATCTCTCGTGCACTAGACCGGATTGTAAATCGTTCGAGGCAACAAGTCTACAGTTGTAACTAAAGAAAATTGTGTCTCTCCATTTGCAACTTTATCTAACAATTAGTTTAAGTGTTTCTCAACAACCACGTCAAAGCTATCGAGGTTGGAGCATTAGCCTGCTCCAATGCAAGGCAGACATGACAGTCGACCAAGGTTATTGATGTTCACAATTCATGACAACTACCCTTCCACAATATTATGGGAATGATGTCAGTGCTAGTGGTAGTATCTCTCCTTTCGAGTGCTTCTTATGTTATAAAAACTATAGTTTCTTCAGACAACTGGACTTGGACGTAGGTTGTACTTACCTTGAGGGAAATATCTCCAAACCTGATGGCTTTGACTGAGCTATTGGGACACACTTACACCTATTGTTAGATAAAGTTGCAAATGAAATGACATGATCTTTTTTCAGTACAACTATGGACTCATTGTCTTGAACGATTTATGGTTTGGTCTAGTGCTGAAGAGATCTATATCCTCAAGATTGCAAAACATGTCTTGCAACATCAATAGATTTTATTTGCATAGATTATCATGGAAAGGAAGGAGTTCAACTTTGGGACTAGAGATACTCATTATGAAATATCACTTTGCTATGAATCAATTGTTCTTTCACCATCCCCCTATAGAAACACCACTAATTAGTAGTAGAGATTCAAACAAAACACCCACTGCGAAAACACCACCGATTAGTAGTAGAAACAAGTCCTCAAACAAAACACCCATAATTTTAGGTGTTGTGAGTGGGCTTGTTTCTGCTCCTCATCATATGTGTGTTCACAACTAGGGGAACTTGGAAGACTGAAGTATGCCCTATTTTGAAGGGGATACAAAGGTAATGTACTTGATGATATGAGTTGGTTTTATTTTTAACGGTAACATGTTGATCTTCAATATATGACATATGATGACCCACATTATGCTATTGAAAATTTGATTAAATATAGTTCTTGCAAGTTTCTTTGTCCAAAACATGGTAAAAAATATCAGTCACAATGTTAATATCTATGGGACAACTCAAAAAGATATGTAAACAAATATTGTGCAGAAGCACGCATGTGTCATCCATCCCTACGGGCATGTCATATAAGTGTTTGTGTGTTTATTATATTGGTGGTGACTCATTTTCGAAGATTATTATGCTTCTTTGCAGTCCCTTTATTCATGGTTTGACTTTATAATCATTTCCCCTTAGGTCTTGCTTCATTGCATCCTGCGTACAACATCATCATTATAGTTTTCCCTCACAATAATACATATATTAGTGATGAGATCAAGTGATTTACATTAAACGTCTCAAACATAGTGCTCTCACATCAATCACCATGGGTTATCTACAAAAATGTGTTTTCCAGCTAACTTGCTTTAGCCTCTGCATATATTTTGTACTGGGAAAATGAAATATTTACTTTATGTTTTGTCTGCCCTAGAAGAAATGCTCTCTACATTTTACAATCAATTTGGGAAAAGAGATTTGTCATTTCTCACCATTCAAAAGTGATCAACAAACAAACAATACGATTAAAAGAAAAGTCACCACTGGGCATGGCATAAAGCTTAGAAACTTTCCAATAGAAGGGAAAAAGTGTCAATTTATAAAAACAAAAAAATTTATTATAGGAGTAATGTCAATATTGTAAATCCATGAACAATAGAAGCATGATAATACCAAGTAGGAAAACCAAATAGGAAATCCCTCTTTCAAATAAAATAACATCATGTATGTCATGCCGTCTAACAATTCTGTGAACATATATCCCTCTCAGCTCATTAAAGATGTAAAATGGCTTGTTATCGCGCAATCTGTACTTGTCCAAAGTCCAAGGAAAGTGAGACAAGATTGACGTAACAAGTGGGTGACCTATCACTGTCACATTAATAGGAAACCCCTTTTTTAAGAGTAGGAGAGATACTACCCCAAGGGAGACGTCCCTAGTGACATAAAGGGATGGTGAGCTAAAGCAAGGATGAAAGTGCCCCTCTCTTACTGGTCACTCAAGTTAGAAATGTCACATGGTTTATGTCCTTAAGAGATGAATCAAAATGCAAAAATAAGGTGTGCCTGCCCTTAACAAGACAACAATTGAAAAAATATGGGAGTTATAAGTACAAAGATGATATTAGAGCTTCAAAAGACAATAAACCAATGAAATATATGCTAGCTGATATAAAATTGCAGCAAAATGAAAGTGTACAACAACAATATATATTTTGTAACAGTTGTAGGAAAAGTGTCTTAAAAATACTTGAAAAGACAATGAAAATATAGCATTTATTACTTAGAATGATATTGATTTGTCAAAAGCACTTTCTGAGGTGATTAGCTAGAGAATAATATGAATTATGCAGAAAATTTGTTGTTTTTAGATGGTTGTAAAAAATGTTTATAATAACAAGAAGAATTAATGCTCAGAATTGCAAGAAGATATCATGGAAACTTATCATTTATCAAGTAGATTATTTAATGGTTATCACAAGCAATTTCTGAGTATGTTATGTCAATTTTAGTTGAGTGTATGCAACAAACTACAAGGTTACTATGGCTGTAGCAAATGTTTTGTAACAACATCAACAAAGATAGTTAGTTTAGCTAATCTAGGGTTAGTATTAGTTAGTGGAAGCTTCAAAGAAGAGAGTATGAGAGTTGTTTGGTCACAATCCTTCACAAGAGAAAGTAGACAAGTGCCCTTTGGGCTATGGAATCTTTGATAGCAACAAATAACTTGGAGAATTTAATGATTATACTTGTCTAAAGATAAATGAGGTGAAACATTGAAGAATAGCACCTTAAGTCTTCAAGGGTCCAAGGCCTTAAGGATAAATTCAGTTAGATAGTAGGCTCTTCTAGGCTCTAGCAAATTTCTCCTTCCTTAGACTATTGAAATATATTTTATGCAACACGCCTATAGAAAAGAATTTCTAAATTGCTATCACTTTAGGGCTCTAGAAGCCTTAATCTAGACAAAATGTTCTTAACAATAAGTGGCAAGATAAAGAAGGAAGAAATACCTTATGTTCTTTCTCTTAGGGTTTATTAGCAATCAATTTCATAATCTTCAATATGAACAAGTAAAATTGACCACAAACATTTAATGCATAAAGAAATTTGCGACATTCACTTGCTTCACTAAGAATAATCAAGCATGAAAAACCCTAGTTTGCATAGATTACCACCAAAATAGCCAAGAAACACCATAAGCAAGCTCCTCCAAGCCTAGCGCATGAGCAAAAGGCACCATAAACTCCAAAATAACACAAATCTCAGCCAAAATATTCCACTAGGGTGAAAATTTCAGTCCTCCCTCTTGTGAGGGGAGAGCTCTGTTCAAAATAAATGTCACTTTTGTGTATTTATACCAAAATCTATCCTAAAATTAACTTTAGTTCAAAATTATAGGGCCGACCTGATCAATTTTCCCTAAATTTACAAAATAAATAAATTCACAGAAAACATCCCTAAAGAAGGTAACGTCATCCCTTCTAGGGTGACGTTAGGTCCCCTCAAGGAGACGTTAGGTTGCAAGAACATGGCGCTAGGCCTCCAAAGGCCTCAATCTCTTTCCACATGTGCCACCATCATATTCAAGGAACCATGTTGTCCTAGACTAGAAGGATGACATCTCAGCCTCCAAAGGCTAGCGTCCTGGTGCATGGAGGAAGAAATCCCTCCCCTATGCCTACCAGAGTGCCTCCAAAGGAAACAACTTCTTCCTTCAACATGCAAGCGGGTCATCACTGTCATTCCCCAATCGTGGGGTCTCAACATCCATCCCTGGGCTCTGATCTCTCATGAAGATCTGAATTGATCATCTCCTCGTGAATACATGTCCACCGGGCAAAGTCCTGTAAAGACAACAAGTATTCCCTATGGGTTCCATGAGTCACAAGTATCATAGCAAGTAAATTAAATTTAATAATAAAATCACCAAACATGTGCATCAAACCCCCCTAAACCAAACAAATTATACAACTTGCCAAATTTAGGTTTGGGAAGGGTCTCAAGATGCCATATTGGGTCAATAACTCCCAGGTCTAGGGTGTTTTCTAGGTGGAGCCTATCCTAGTCATGTGTGTATGTGAGATGGTGTTGGGCAAGCTTCTAGGCATGTGTTTCATGACATATAAGGGTTTGTATTGTCTTACCTATGGGCACCTTTGTGGAGGGTGAGATGCCTTTTTTTCACGATGCAATTTTTTTCAAGCCCATTTGTTTGTCATTCTTCTTAGCTTTTTATTTCATTTTTCAAGGAATTAGTTGGAGGCCACTGTCCTGGCTTGGTGTCCAGATACGTCAGTGTCATTCACAAATACCTCGCGGAAATGAGAAGGCTGGCTCATGATGATACCCCCTTTCTCTCAATTATGCAACTGAGAGCCACTAACCAGGCTTGGTGACCAGATGATGGTAATGTCATACTGCTAAATACCTGTGATCATGATAGGTCGGATCATGATGAGACCTCATATCCCCCAACTAACACCTTGAGCATTCATTATCAATCATTGTGTAGGTCCCCCATTTCTTACAGAGAAGCATTTCATTGCTTTCTCGAGGATCCCTAGGTGAAGCATATAAAAGGTTTTACGATTGTCTTTTATCTTTTTCTAGCTACTTTAACCCTTTGGGCCTTTAGCCCCTTCTTTCCATGAGGTAAGGTACAATCCCTTTTTGGATCAATACACCCAAACATCCTAAAAGGATGGGGAGATGGAGGGAAAGAAGTAGGGAAAGTGATAAGTATGGTAGGGAACGAAAGATGACTTTTCAAGGAACCACCCAGTAACAACCTATTCTCGGGGGCAACCAACTTACTAGGACACAATGAAACCCCCTCAGGTTTAAATAAGGAAAAGAGCATAAATTCCAAGCAAATGTTTTGAAATAAAGAAATATCCTTTGCAACATGTTCAAATGATTTAAATATCCGAGTGATACATACCATGATATCTAGACTCATTACCTCATGGAGCAAGACCCATTCCCTTGTGGGAACCAGGCTGATGCGGTGGATGTTGTTGTTGGTGATGTGTAGGATGTATCATGAAAAAAAGGGCCCCTATAGGGCTATGCTATGTTCGTATGGCTCTCAACACTCCATGTCTACAACCTATGGGCCTTGAGACATGATCTCCTTAGTTACCCCCAGGTTGGGGGTAACATGGATCACTGTAACCATGAGAATATATATATATATAAACATTTGAATAGCAACACATGGACATCAATGTGACCTTGTGTATTATTAAAATAAAAAATTATTTTCCTATTCCTTCATAATTCAATAGTTAAAATATCAAAGACTGTAGGTGATAACCTAGTTCAAGTACTTTGAGATTTTCCCATTATTGAAATAATGATAATATAAACTCTTAAAAAAATTGTGGATTTTGAGTGCCCAATTAAGTAGAGACAAAAATTTTACCTATCCATGTTGGAAGAGGAGGCCTTGTTATCCCCTAGCCTAGGGATAACTAAGGAGATTGTGTCTCGAGGTTGTTGGCACAGGGGTAGACCCGGGGTTCAACGCTTAAACAACGCACCAAAAAAACCCTAACTACCTGCCCTTTCGGCAACACCTGTGAAGCAGATGAAGTCTCACCTGAGATAGAGACAGGGGTGGTTGCGGGACTCAAGTGTCTACAACTTAGCTGGGACACCGATCTGTGATCACAGTACTTAACAGAGCACTTAGCAGTTAACATTCATTAGTATTGAACCCTTATTCACATCGCAAGAAGGAACCCTAATTACATAGCAGTGTAGTATTCAACAAGATCTAACACATCCAAACACTTAGCACATAGAAACAGATCAGATCTAGCATTCATTCATATCAATAAGCACTAAAATACTATATCAAAAGCATCTAACATACATAAAGATTACATCACTACATAAACCACATCAATCACACAAAACAACCATAACACAGGATATATGTGGTTCAACCCCAGCATGGGGCTATGTCCACCAACTCTTCATATTATTTATTATCTTCCTTCAATCTTCAAATATGCACAGAGCCTCAAAACCAGCTCCGCATAGGACATGAAATCTACACGCACCTCACCAGATCCTCCTTCCCTGAGCTTGGTACATCACAGAGCCTTCCTACAATCACTTGCACTCGGCTCTGCAAGTTCTCAACACATAATATGCATAGAGCTAACCCGATCACATAGATCCAACTATTTACATTACTTGCACTTAGCACAACATCACACTACCACATAACAACCCTTACTTACATCACCTAGCTTTATATTTATACATTATAAAAGGCCTCAACATGGGTAAGACCCATGGGCCAACATCCCATACCCGTTACATAAACCCTAAACCCAAAAAGTCCGCAAAAGGTGGCGAGATCCCACGATCTCTACTTCGTATGGCGCTTCATCTTCGACCAGCCTGTCGAAGTCCCAAAAGTGGTCAAACATGACCAAGGTTCTCCAAAACTTGGTCAATGGCCAACAGGCCCCCAACACTCACCTGTGACTCGTCCCGAGTCACTCTGATCCAGGTAGCTCTGCCTCGAAAGTCTCGAGCTTGGCTCAAGTTGCCTCAACCAGCTGCTTTGCAAGAGCCTCCTTCTCGGCGAACTCCTGAATAACTTTCTCGGTCACACGTCCTGCCAAGCGTTGTTCCACCGAAGTGACTACTTCTTCTAGTTGTGCACCTTGTCCCTCAATTTCCTCAAAAAGTGTGCAAACTTCGTCCTACACTAGTTGGAGCCTCTGGATTACTTCCATGACTTTACTCTGGATGACATGGACCCATTGTTGAACCGTGCGCTGTTCCTGAGACCTTTTCATCCTCTCGATCGTTGACAATGGCTTCAGCTGTGATTGCATTGTTGTTGCTTGTTGTTTCTTTTCCTAGAATTGTGACTCCAACGTTCTTAGTTCCGGGTCCTCTGTAAGACGCTCATAGGTCTGTGCACTTTGACTGCTAAGTTGTTTGTATTCTAATGCCAATGCCTTGATTCTCTCGACTACGCTCCTGGTAGTTTATTCTATTTGATCTCGCACTTCTTGTGGAGTGCTTGGCACTTCTTGCAACTCCAGTTCTGCAATTCTTGCTTGAAGTTGTTGAATGGATTCAACGAGCTTCCCCACCTAGCTTTCAGCTTTTTCTTCTTCCATATCTACCAAGCCTATCACAGAGCGAAGTTCTCTAGTGATTGTTTCTTTAACTCCCATCTGCTCCGCAAGAAACTGTTCTTTTTCCTTATGGATCTACGCTCTATCCTCTACAAACTTCGTCTGGAGATCATCTTTTTCTTGTTGCACAACTCGTCATTGCTCTATGGCTTCCTCCTTTGCTTGTTTCAGAGCCTCTGTGGCCTGTTCTTTTTCCTCCTGGACACGATGGAGGTGAGCCTCTGTCGCATTTGCTATTCTGCATAGTTGGGCAGGCTCATCTCCCAACTCTATTCCTTCTGATGTCGGTGGAGTAGTAGACATTGCGCAGCTCGAATAGAGAGCATGTTGTACTCCTTTGAGCTCTCCTTCGATCTTGTCAAACATTGTCCCCTGTTTGGCTTCGCTTCGCTGCAAAATGTCCTCCGAGGTATCTGATACAGCGACAATGATAATGTCAATGTCACCCACTATTAGCACAGTCTGTGATGGAGGTCTATTGGCTTTTGACTTCTTCCGCGATGAAGGTTTCTTTGGAGAAACCTTTCTTTTCTTGGATGTCTTTGTCTCTGTCAGGGGATCTTTAGGTGGTGTTACTTCACCCTGTTCTTGCTTTTCTTCTTCCCCTTCATCCTCTTCTTTGTCTACTTCGTCACCTCCTCCTCCTTCAGGTGAATCTGGTGTAGTCTCCTTTGAGGCACTATTTCTGTTCTTGCACCTCTTCCTTATTTTTCCTTTTGTTGTTGTCAGGTGCATCATATTCTTCGCGAGTGACTACAAGACTCCCGATGATGTCGGGGTCAGAGAGTTTTGTCTGTTCAACTGGTATGAGAAACTCTGCAAGCCATTCTTTAGTTATTTCCTCCATATCTTCCTCTGTGAGTTTATAATAAGACTGGAGCTCTTCTTTGTGTTCGTCTCTGTGCGTAGTGATATAGATGAAGTGTCTGTCTGCATGGAACTTCGCTAATGCCCTGAACTGATGAAGTGTATTCGACGTCATGCAAGGGAAGGATTCAATGGCCCTCTTCAGTTTCAAATAAAAGGTGTGGAATACCGCATTTGACTTCCAATGCTTTGCCATGTCGCTTGAATACCACAACATAGTGAACTTCACAGCTAGTGGTTCAGACGGCTCAATTTCAGGGAAGGTCGCTCCTTCCGACATCTCCCAAGCAATGAAGGCAATGAGAATCAACAGCCAATTGAAATGAAACTCATAGCCCTTATCCTTAGCTTCGCAACAGTCTTGTTCTAATTGGTTGATGAGGTAGCTCGCCCAGTTCATTTTCAGTCCCTCAGCGCATTTTCCTACGAGGTCGACGACAAACCCTGTGACCTGCATTGGCCTATTCTTCTTGACGAGCTTACCAGCAATCAACTGACAAGCTAGGTGCACTGCATCATTATGGATGGAGGCTACTTTGTAGCCTCGCTACGCCTTCTCCACATCGCCATAGGTATCTTTGATTCGCTACGACAGGGCACAATCTGCAGCCTTCCCTGGGTAAAATTCTCGTGGGTCTGGTCCTTGCATGCTTAACCCGGTGATCCGATGGATCAACACTGGATCTACTGCGATGCGCCTATCTAACCATAGGTAACCACAATGGAAGCATGACAGCAGGAGGTTAACGCATGCGTTAACCTCCTGATGTCTGCCGAAGTGTGGTATTTTCATCACATTGAGGATCGTGGACCTCGCGATGTCCATGGTCCACGGCTGGTGGATTATCTTTGACTTCTTCCCCGTTGTCTTGGTCAAATACTTGTGTGGTGCGAGCATGCCATAGTTTTTGTTGTCTCCCAAATTGAAGTCGTTGATCTTCAACGTCAGAATCTATCCTAACTGCAGTTTGACTGCGCGTATCCCCTTCGGGAGGTACGCAGTGATCAATGTGTAGTCGAAGTCCCTCGGGACGCTATCACGACTAACCGCGCCAGCCAGAGGCGGGATATAGTCGGGCAGGATTGATGGGATGAGCTTCACATTCACCAAGTCATCATGATGCTTGGTTCGTTTCTCTGTCGCAATTCAGGATGGCCCAGATCAACGTCCTATCGATGGGGATGCTTGCACTCATTTCGTTGTTGAAGCTTGTGCTCCTGTGGACATGACCTTCTCATCCATGAGGTCTATGAGGATCTCTTCGACAGATTTCTCTACTGCGTTGAAGTCACCCGACATACACGCTCGAGATCGGATATCTCAAGTCGGTGAACAAACACTCAATATAGCAGAACACATGGCAAGGTCTCAATAAGCACAACGCGGTGGTAGTCAGTTCTCTGTGGGCTCGGATAATCACAACTTGCAAAAGTGTTCTCGGTGAGAAATTCGATGGGTTAAATAGCTAACACCGTAACAGATTCCTCCAATGGGCAAGAATGCCTTAATCAATGTGATTCCATCTGTTATGGCGCGATCCCAACAGTCCAATGGCGATGACTTTGACAATAATTGCATTTCTAGCCATTTTGGAGTGTCGTTCTAACGGTCAGGATGCCTCCAACAGTCATATTGCTCCATCGTGGCGAAGTACCAATCTGTGTTGTTCTGATATTCTGGCGAGGTTCAAGTTCTGCAAACCTTCTTTCTGTGAAGTCCTCTCTGGAACTTCCTGCAATTTTTCTAACTTAGCTTTCTTCTTACTAAGCTTTCTTATTTTCTTCCATGTGATCTGCATCTCTGGGTTCCTCTTTCAATTCTATTTCTTATCTGTACTTAACATAATAACTTCACGCTGTTGATGGTCTTTCACAGGGTTCGAGGGTAATACTTCTTCTTTTTCTGGAGTAGGTGCTCTACTCTCTTGCATGGATAGATTTTTTAAGCCTTCTTGTGTTCTTTCAACTTTGACAGCCAGGTCTCTGGTCCTTAGTGGCTTCGACTTGTCCTCATGTTCTTTTATTAAGCGCTCTATTCTCCTAGCCATGAAATCCCTTAATTCTTTTTTTTTATGTTCTAGAGCTTCCTCTTCTTCTTTCCTGGGGATCTGATCTCTCTCAATCCAAGTTTTTCCTAGCAAAAGTGCAAAGGCGACGTTGTTCTCAACAAACTTGATGACCTCGAATTATTATTTTGTCGATACTCCATGAGCACTCATAGGTACATGGGCAAATCTTCTACATAGAGTTATCAACTTTCCTTTAAACAAGCCTATTCCTCCCAATGAAGGAACCATAGCAAGCTTTCCTAAGATTTCCCAAGTACTTTCTATCATAATGTTCACCTATGTTTTTGCATCCAATACGTAATCTATGTCAAAGTATCATATTCTTGTTTCTATGCACTCTTTTTCTTTTAAGATCTTTGATAAACCGATGTCTCTGTGATCGTTCAATTTTTCTTTCATCTGCAATAATATAGCCTCTGAGTCTTTCTGGTTCTTTAGCATATTCTTAGTCTCTTAACCTTCCTCTTATCTCAAGTTCATCTTCTCAACTTTAGCAATCATTCTAGGGAAATCCAAAACTTCATGTCCAATAGCTTTACAACAAAGGTAAATAGGACCTCTACCAAGGCATTCCTTAGCAAGATGTCCTGGTCTTCTGCAGCGATAACAAAGAGTTAATCCTCTCTTTATTTTAAACGATCCCCAACCTTTCCTGTACTACGCACTGGTATCACAATGATGAACCTGCAAAAAAATCTTTCTAGGATCCTACATCCACTCGTTAGTCCAACAATTCTTTCTATGCATGGAAATAACATATATTCCACTATTTCTATCTGATCTATTCATATCGTATCTTCTTTCTTCTGGTTGTGCCCTAGTTTTTAGGCTAGGACAAAATATGTCAAACATACCTAGATCCATTCTTTAGAAACAAAAATTTTCACTTATCTTACCTTTATCAGAGCACAAAGCTTTAATATCTTACATCTTTTCTTCAAATCAGACTTATCTTCCTAGCGCAGAGCTTCACAAGTCAAGTAGAATATTGTGCACTAGAGCAACAGATCTGTTCACAGAGATTTCTTTTCTTTTGTTCCCAACAATCACAATTTCAAGGTCCTGGCAACGGAACCATTTGTTGGCACAGGGGCAGCGCTGAGGTTCAACGCTTCAACAACACACCAACAAAACCCTAAATACCAGCCCTTTCAGCAACACCTGTGAAGCAGATGAAGTCTCACCCAAGGTAGAGGCAGGGGTGGTTGTAGGATTCAAGTGTCTACAACCTAGCTGGAACACTAATTTGTGATCACGGTACTTAGTAGAGCACTTAGCAATTAACATTCACTAGTATTGAACCCTTATTCACATCACAAGAAGGAACCTTAATTACAGAGCAACGCAGTATTCAACAAGATCTAACACATCCAAGCACTTAACACATAGAAATAGATCAAATCTAGCATTCATTCATCACTAAGCACTAAACTACTATATCAGAAGCATCTAACATACATAAAGATCACAACACTAAGCGTAAACCACATCAATCACACAAAACAACCATAACACAAGATATATGTGGTTCACCCCCAGTGTGGGGCTACGTCCACCAACTCTTTGTCTTCTTTATTATTTTCCTTCAATCTTCTTACATGCACAGAGCCTCAAAACTAGCGCCGCATAAGACAGGAGATCTGCACGCACCTCGCCAGATCCTCCTTCCCCGAGCTACAATCACTTGCACTCAGCTCTGCAAGTTCTCAACACACAGTATGCATAGAGTTAACCCAATAACATAGATCCAACTATTTACATTATGTGCACTTAGCACAGCATCACACTACCGATAACCGCCCTTACTTACATCGCCTAGCTTTCTATTTATACATTATAAAAGGCCTAAACATGGGTAAGACCCATGGGTCGTCATCCCATACTCGTTACATATACCCTAAACCCAAAAAGTCTGCAAAAGGTGGTGAGATCCCGCGATCTCTGCTTCGCCTGGYGCTCCRTCTTCGACCAGTCTGTCGAAGTCACAAAAGTGGTCAAACATGACCAAGGTTCTCCAAAACTTGGTCAAGGGCCAACAAAGGCCCACAAGTTCTAGACATGGATTTACAAGAGCTGGACGACCTAAGAATAGCCCCAGAGGGCCCCTCTTTTCTTCAAGTACAGTCCACATATTTCCAACAGCAACGTCCATCACACTAGCCTGGTCTTGAAGTGGCAGTGAGTCTTGCTCCACGAGGTAATGACACTAGGTATCATGGTATCTATCACTTTGATTTTTGAAGCACTTGAACATGTTGGTCTTGAAGTGGCAGTGAGTCTTGCTCCACGAGGTAATGACACTAGGTATCATGGTATCTATCACTTTGCTCCACGAGGTAGAGGCAGGGGTGGTTGTAGGACTCAAGTGTCTACAACCTCGTTGGGACACTAATCTGTGATCACAGTACTTAGTAGAGCACTTAGCAGTTAACATTCACTAGTATTGAACCCTTGAAGTGGCAGTGAGTCTTGCTCCACAAGGTAATGACACTAGGTATCATGGTATCTATCACTTTGCTCCACGAGGTAGAGGCAGGGGTGGTTGTAGGACTCAAGTGTCTACAACCTAGCTGGGACACTAATCTGTGATCACAGTACTTAGTAGAGCACTTAGCAGTTAACATTCACTAGTATTGAACCCTTATTCACATCACAAGAAGGAACCCTAATTACAGAGCAACGCAGTATTCAACAAGATCTAACACATCCAAGCACTTAGCACATAGAAATAGATCAAATCTAGCATTCATTCATATCACTAAGCACTAAACTACTATATCAGAAGCATCTAACCTACATAAAGATCACAACACTAAGCGTAAACCACATCAATCACACAAAACAACCATAACACAAGATATACGTGGTTCACCCCCAGCGTGGGGCTACGTCCACCAACTCTTTGTCTTCTTTATTATTTTCCTTCAATCTTCTTACATGCACAGAGCCTCAAAACCAGCGCCGCATAAGACAGGAGATCTGCACGCACCTCGCCAGATCCTCCTTCCCCGAGCTTGGTACAATACAAAGCCTTCCTACAATCACTTGCACTCGGCTCTGCAAGTTCTCAACACACAGTATGCATAGAGCTAACCCAATAACATAGATCCAACTATTTACATTATGTGCACTTAGCACAGCATCACACTACCGCATAACCGCCCTTACTTACATCGCCTAGCTTTCTATTTATACATTATGAAAGGCCTAAACATGGGTAAGACCCATGGGTCGTCATCCCATACTCGTTACATATACCCTAAACCCAAAAAGTCTGCAAAAGGTGGTGAGATCCCGCGATCTCTGCTTCGCCTGGCGCTCCGTCTTCGACCAGTCTGTCGAAGTCACAAAAGTGGTCAAACATGACCAAGGTTCTCCAAAACTTGGTCAAGGGCCAACAAAGGCCCACAAGTTCTAGACATGGATTTACAAGAGCTGGACGACCTAAGAATAGCCCCAGAGGGCCCCTCTTTTCTTCAAGTATAGTCCACATATTTCCAGCAGCAACGTCCATCACACTAGCCTGGTCTTGAAGTGGCAGTGAGTCTTGCTCCACAAGGTAATGACACTAGGTATCATGGTATCTATCACTTTGATTTTTGAAGCACTTGAACATGTTGTATTGAATCCTTCTTCATTTCATGACATTTGCTTGGAAATTATGCTATTTTCCTTGTTTAAACCCGGGAGGGTGACATAATGCCCTAGTAAGTTGATTTCCCTTTAGAATGGGTTGCTACTGGGTGGATATTTGAAGAGTCATCGTTTGTTCCCTCCATACTTACCACTTTCCATCTTTGTTCCTTACATCTCCCCTTTTTTGGAGCATCAGGATTGGCTACACTAGGAAGGGTTGTACCTTACCTCGTGGGAAAAAGGGGCTCAAAGCCTGTAGGGTAAAAGTAGTCGAAAAGAGTTAAAATCCAATTTTGAAACCTTCGAGATGCTTCACCCAGGGATCTTCGAGAAAGCAATGAAAATCTTCTTAGTAAGAAAAGGGAAGCCACAAGATAACATGAAGGTATTAGTTGATGGATAGGAGGTCTCATCACGAGCCAACCTATTAGGGCCATTGACATGTAGCAGTATGGCATTACCACCCATCTGGTCACCAAGCTAGGGTAATGGCTATTGGTTGCGTATCCAAGAGAAAGGGGGTCTCATCACGAGCCATCCTTCTCATTTTCGTGAACTGTTTTGCGGATGACACTGTCACCTCAGGTCACCAAGCCAGGGCAGTGGCCCTCAACTATTATGTTGTAGCACAAGAGAAAAATATCAAAAGAAAGAAAGCTAATAATAAATGGCAATGAATGGGATAGGAAACAATTGCATCAATGAAAAGGTACAACTCACCCTCCACAAAGGCACCCACAAGTAACACTATACATTTATCTGTTATCACATGCACCCCATGCCCAAATATTTATCCCATGCCATCTCATACACTTGCATGATTTGGATCAAAATCCATCTGGGAATCACCCCAAACTTAAGGGGGATTAGACCAATATGACACCATGAGACCCTCTCAAAACATAAAATTGTCAAAGTTGCATAACGTCTTTGAGCATTTGTTTGGGGTCAAGGGGGGGTTTGATGCACATGTTCAGGTGATTTAATTATTAGATGTTATTTACATACTATGATCCTTGTGACTTATTAACCCCTGTAGGGCGTACTTGTTGCCTCTGCAGGACTTTTCCTGGTAGACAAAAATTCATGAGGAAATGACCAATTCGAACCTTCATGAGGGCCTAAAACCCATCAATGGACATTGAAGCCCCAAGCCTGGGGCATGACAGGGGTGACTGATTTGCATATTGAAGAAGGAATCTGTTGCCTTGGAGGCACTCTGGCAGAACCTATATGGACGAGCCCTACCTTCACTCACCTGGACGATGGACTTGGGAGGCTTATAGACCATCCACGTAGCCCAGGACGTCATCCTGAAGGGTCTAGGGTTTTCTGTAGTGGTGTTTTGGTGAAGGAGGAAATTTTGCACAACACTTGGCAGTTGATGGTGTGAAAAGGCCCTGGGAGGCCCAATGTTCCACCAATTGAGGCCAAACATCCATCTTGAAGGCTCAATGTCACCCTAGGAAAGGCATGATGTCACCCTTTTAGGGTTTTATCCTACAATTTTATGTAAATTTAATTTTTATAATAATTATTCAAGGTCGACCCTGATTTTTTGACCTATAGTAATTAAAGGTCAAATTTTGGTATAAATAAACATAAAGTACATTCATTTTTCATCATAACTTGTCATTGGACAAGGAGAGGTCTGAAATTTCTCCCTAGTTGGGTGTACTTGGCTGAAATAATGAGGCACTACTCTTCTTGGAGGCTTGCTTTAGCACTTAGATCCATTTTTTGAAGTTTTATGGTGATTTTGCATGGTATATTCATGATTATTCTTGGTGCAAGTAAAATCTACATTTTTTCATCTGTTGAATGGTTAATGGTATAGTTTTATTTGCTCATACAAGATTATAAAATTGCATGGTGTATTTAATGCTTTAAGTAAGAAACTTAAAGTGCTAACTTTCTTGGCTTTTATTTTCCTAGCTTCATACATTGATCTAGTAATTGGTGAAACCCTAGGGCCCTAAAGTGCTAGCTCCCTTGAGGTTTTTACTTAGTTATTTTTCTCAAGATACTTCTCATCCACAAACTCTTCAAGAGGAAGTAGGTGATAGGGCTTAGAAGGTCAAATTCCGACGGCGTGTTCAATGCAATTGCCACTTTATATTGTCGAGAGAACGACAAACAGCGGACCCCCTCAAACGTCGTTTCACATGACGTCTCTTTTCCACGACATAGATTTCGTCTTTATTGCGACGTCTTGGAGGTGGCAAGAGCGACGTCTTGGATGTGGCAAGAGAGACATCTTTGACGTGGCAAGAGACGTCTTGGACATGGTAAGACCGACGTCTTGGACATGGCAAGAGCGACGTCTTGAGCGTGGCAAGAGCAACGTCTTAGACGTGGCAAGAGAGACGTCTTGGACGTGGCAAGAGCAACGTTAAGAGGGATTAGCTCTGACATGGTTGCTATGGGAGCGACACTCCAAGACATCGCAATAGTGACTGTGTTGTAGGTATTTAAAAAAAAATACAATATCAATACTAAGTTCCCTTGGGTAACCTTGAGTGGGCCATACTCAAATCTCCTACAAGGAACCTTAAAAACTACTAATGATAACAAATATGAAGGTGCAAATTCTTCATTAGCATATTATCCCAAAGACATAAATACATCTCAGGAAATTTAAGTTCTCGAGGAATATCAAATTCTTAACAAAATGATTACTAATTGACTAACTTCTTAGAGTTAGCCCTAACTTCTACTTATACTAAGAGGGTACATCAGTAAGCCATTCAATCACTCCTTGATTGAAGGGCTCGTATCCCCCAAGATCCCTATAATCAAGGTCCCTAGTTCTAGGGATCAAATCATTTGAGATATTGCCTCTCTTGAGTTAGGAATTTGAATGGGTTCGGATAGATATGATGTATTGAAGCCTTGATATCTTATGAAAAGAGGATAAAGGGACACAATCCCCCTTTTCCATCATGACATGTTGGAGTAGGATTCCTTTGGAGATTCAACCTACTTGGAGCATGGGATAGCAGGCATGCAAATATCCATAGCATCATAAATTCAAGAGCTAAAATTAGATGCACCACATATACTTTATCAATCAACACATTCCATTCATCACTTAATTACACAAAACCATATTCTTTATTAATCATGTTAAAAAATAGGCTTCATTAGGCAAAAAATAAGTGTGATCCAAATTTATTTGTATATTGATATCTTGATCTGGAAGATTGTAATAGTCATCAATATTTTCATGCCTATCTTAACAGTATGTCTGTTACACTTTTCACATTATTTTTAGGTCAGATCCAATCTTTTTTTGCTAGACACCATTGAAAATGCATATTGATGAACTTGGTTAAGAAGTTGAAGAGTTTAATGTAGTAACGATATGGAGGTCTGCAACAATCACCAAGGTTCAAAATACTTGAATATTCAATGGGCCTAGTTTTTTCAAGCATGCAATTGAAGAAAATTTTTCCTTATTCTATTCTAGAGGAAAAGTATAAGGTGAAAGATTCTTTCAAAGGACTGCAAGGCACACCCATACTGTAATTCTTTCCCAGATTCCTCAAACACAAATGTTGGAAAGTCAAAAGGAGGTCGATTTGGATTAATTGTTTCAAATTTTGTGAAGAGGGATGACTTGTTCCAAGCAAAAGGCCATGGCTGGCCTATCTCTAATAATTTTGGGGGATGACTCAACTTATTGTTTAATCATATCATGTGTTTATATAGTTGTTTGGGGTGTCTTTTCTATGGTTGAGGTAGATGTTATGAGGTCAAAAAATACCAATACACAGTAGTGTGTTTTCCAGATTCTTTCAAAGGGCTGCAAGGCACACCCATACTGTAATTCTTTCCCAGATTCATCAAACACAAATGTTGGAAAGTCAAAAGGAGGTCGATTTGGATTAATTGTTTCAAATTTTGTGAAGAGGGATGACTTGTTCCAAGCAAAAGGCCATGGCTGGCCTATCTCTAATAATTTTGGAGGATGATTCAACTTATTGTTTGATCATATCATGTGTTTATATAGTTGTTTGGGGTGTCTTTTTTATGGTTGAGGTAGATGTTATGAGGTCAAAAAATACCAATACACAGTACTGTGTTCTCCAGATTTTGAAATGCACTATCTATATAATGCCATTTGTTGAGGCTAGATGATTTTCTTCATACTTGTACCATCCTATGTTTTTCATTGAAATACCAGTAATAAGAAGGTTTGGTTCTTGTAAGTTAAGGCATTGCAGATTTGTTTCAACCATTTTTCATTTATAGGCCTATCTACAATAACCCTAGAATGATATGACAACATAAATAAACAATAGAGACAAGCATGATTTTCTATATATATATATATATATATATATGTCTGTTTCTTTTTGGTAATCTAGTAGGGTGACCTTATGGTTATGGATATCCACTCCATCATTAATGGAACAAACATCTTTGAGCTAGATTTTGTTACCCTTTTGAGGAGTGGTGTGTCACTTGGAAGATTCATTGGCATATCATTAGAGGTCATTCCAGCTTTAGATGATTGTTTTAACAACATATAGGATCATTTTGGCACACATCCCCATCCTATATCCATATTGTGTGGAGGATGTAATGACCATTGATCAACATATAGGATCATTTTGGCACACATCCCCATCCTATATCCATATTGTGTGGAGGATGTAATGACCATTGATTTTTGATTCTACAAATGTTCAGGCATATATGTTTTTAAAGAGGTGGTTATAACAACCATGACCCTTGTCTTAGCACATGTCCACATGATGATACATAATATGAAGAGAATATAACATATGAGAGAACTAATAAAACTATTAGTAAATACAGTTGAGGGGCATCCACTAATATTTCCAAGAAAAATGATAAATGAAGCATTCGACATAGACACGTATATGTGTGTCCCTTCCTTGATTCTAAATCCTGACTTTTCAGAAATCTAGTGTATCTATACGTGGATCCTGGTAATGTAGGATCAAAGCCACTATTCCTTTTTTATCACCATATAAAAAATATTGAACACATAATACATTTCTACCTATCAACTAAACTTCTTGAATGCATTGACAGGACCCATACTATATTGCTTAGCTACACTGTAAAATTCTATAATTTTAATATATCTTATATTAAGAAGATTATAAGACAACTAAATAAAATCTTTAACCTTGAAAATTCATGGTTTCACACATTCATTGGTTTTGTGACTAGAAACAACTCTCTTCAACTTTCCTAGAAAGGAAATCAACATATTTATTGTGGTTACCATGACAATATTCACGAGTAATTCCATTTCCTTGTCTACAAATAAATAACCATATGAAGTGTTGTCCTCAAGGCTAGGATGAGATCTCAAGTTACATTAGTACAATGTGAGACGCCGCGGGTCATCTCGAAACTGAGCTCGGGGTTGGGGTTACCCTTGCTTCAGATCCACGCCTTCCTTTCCTCTGGAGAACAGGAATAGGATAAAATACGTTAAATCAGATAAATACCAGTTTCAGCCCCAATTTGTTGGGCTAATAACAACAAATTCTTCGAAGGGCCACTTTACTTTTTCGAGGTTTGGAAAAACCGAGTCTCATATTATAAACTTCCAACACATCTTAGAAGACTGGGCACCGTAATCCGAAACATTGTTGTACTTTCCAAGGGAAAAACTCTTTGCAGATAGTTGTATTGCAAGTTTACCCATTAACTCATGGAACGGAAGACTTCCATATGAACACTTTTGTTACATTTAAAACTTCCCTTCCTCTTGGAAGTGGAGCTTTGCCAGATCTCTTTGGAAGGACAGTTCATCATATTGTCCCGTCTTGTTTTTCAGTTCTCTTCTCTTGAGGGCCAATTCTTCTTGGAGACTCAGCTTTATGTGCAGAAATTTGGCAGCCCTTCTGGTCATATTACTAATTCTGTCTTGGAGCGGGGATTTTATCAAATGACACCAGTCTAATGAAATCAGTTTGCTCCTTGCTTAGATGTAATAATGTACTTTCTTAGATGCAACATAGTATTAAATGACACCAATTAAATTAAATCATTGTAATCTTTTCTTAGATGCAACATAGTATTACCTGGTACACTTGTGACTCAGCGAACAGTGAAAGTCCTTAACTAAAGCTTAACCATTGGAGTTATCATAAAAATCTACTTCCAAGTGGCTGGATACTTTCAGTGAGATAAGAATACAAATAAATAATTTGACAGTTTTGGTGAAACATGCACAAGAGGAAGCTTAGGCATTAACCCATGGAACACAATTTTGAAAGACACCACTTCTATATGAACACTTGCTACCTTCAAAACTTCCAGTGAGGTTTTTCCAGATCTCTTTCGAAGGACAGCTCATCACACTCTTTTGTCTTGTTTTTCTACCCTCTACACTGGGGCGTAATCCTTCTTGTAGAGTCAGCTTTACGTGCAGAAATTTTCAGCCCTTCTGGTTGTAATACTAATTCTGTCCCGGAGCAGGCATTTCTATTCAACTACATCAATTGAGTCAAATCAATGTGATCCTTTCTAGATGCAATATAGTATTACCTAGTTCACTCAGCGAACAGT